>OY748305.1:6528882-6552267 GCA_963556515.1 Nudaria mundana | reverse complement strand
GGCTAATACCCACTAAACCACCACGGTGGTTCTCCTTCGCCTTAGCCGGGTCACCAGACTGTTAACTGACGGTTTATGTTCCATCAAGTGCCGACTATCGACAGCACAAATTAATAGAGACTGTTACCAAATCACCAAACCAAATCCTAAAACTCGTAATAAAGTCATAATTCACCGAGCCTTTTCCCAACTCAGTTGGGGTCGGCTTTCGAGTCTAACTGCGGTTCCGCTGAATTTCGACATTTTCCGTGAAGCGACTGCGATCTGACCTCCACAACCCATGGGCGATATCGAAGTTCTGTAGTTAGACCGTTCGGATTTTTGACTTAGGGCTCCAACTACCCCTAACGACTGCCATAGATGTTCGTATGACAACCGGGACCGACGGCTTAACGTGCTCTCCGAGGCAGTGTCTTAAGAAATGGTCACCCCAAGACCGGCCTGACTAGATGTTGGTTAACCACGAGTAATAAGAATGAAACGTAATAGGAAAACTCATAATAAAGTACCTAACGAAAATTATAATAGTAGGTTTTTATCTTTCTAATCACCTTAGTTTCGAGAATTTCGTCATAGAATGATGTGTACATTTATTAGTAGTTACAATAATACTTGCAGTGATAAAGTTTAGTACAGCAATGATTTAGCTACAGCTAATACGTTTATATTTCTATCAGACTTTCAACGCAAGTGTTGTAATGTGTGTAATGTTAAATGTGTGTAATGTTAAACACTTTTGAAAAAAAAACCACCAGAGATACGAATGGTGGTTGGGTAACAAGAAACAGGATAAATAGCAATTTACTGAAACAATTTATCTTGAAACCAATAGCGTTCGATGCTTGTTGCGAAGAGTGGCCATTTAATTAAATCGCCTAGAATAGCTGTGTTTGCTGGTTCAAATTGAGCCGTACCTACATTGTCTTGGCGGTTTATGGACAGATATATTATATATATATAGATCTATAATGAATATTTTTATTTATATGCAAGAAGTGTAGTTTAAAAAAAATTGTTTCAATTTCATTTATACTTAGCTCGCCGAGGACTTTAATTGGCTTTACCGAAGCAGCTAGCACGTAAGATTTGGTTGACTTTCATCAACATTTCATAGCAAGGCAACGGGTTTAATTTTTTTTTCAAAATTACAATATAGCTGCTACTTTTTATTAAGTAGCAGCTATATTGTGCTACTTTTTATTCGGCCATTTTAAAATCAAACAAACCATTAATAAAACCTATAATAAATGTGCCCGGTGACGGCAATAGGCTTGTCCCATTTACGAACTAAACATACTAGCAAATGGTGGGTGTATAGGCGTGATATGTGTGTGTGTGTATGTTAGTTTTAATAAAGTATTTTGAGTTTTGGTGCATATAAACTAGTCTAATATAATTAGTAGGATCCCTTACAACATTCAATTAAAGAGATATGTAGGTTCTGAACCAGTGTTCTGAAGAGCTCTTCAATCTGATCCCACCCTCTTCCTTCCGATCCCGAACAACCCGTGCCGGGCAGAGATGCCACTCCCACACAGTGGATAGCATGTTCGCGAGAACCGAACGTTTTAAACGTTCGTTTCTCTGCCGAACTATAGTGGCCTGGAACGCCCTGCCTGTGCACGTGTTTCCTCCCACATATAATCCTGGGTTCTTTAAGCGGAGCGTGAAGAGGCACATCAGTAGGTCGTCAAGTTGAGCGCCATTCTCTATAGTATTGCGTACTGTGAGAGTGGCCCACAATCGCTAGACGTCGTCACGACTTACCACCAGGTAGGCGGCGTCAATTTGACGAACCAAATATAAAAAAATAAAAAATAAAAATTACATTTCTGATTTTCATTCGGACATCGTTCAGAAAATCACTGTTAGTATTTGATGTTAAATCGATGTAGCAATTAATCGTGTTAACACTGGAAGTGAACATTTACAAAATTGACATCAACTTCAAACGCAAAACTAATTACGTGGCAAACTAACAGATTGAATCTTTCGGTTGGTTCGGAATTTATCATTTTGCTTTAATTAAACCATAAATTAGGTAATACCATACTAAATAAATTAAAACTAGGTATGCAATGCATACTGCTAATTGCAAATGTTGAGCGGAGCAAATGTTTTTATTACATATCAGAATCAGAATCGAACACTTAAATTAATTAATCGAATGAAAAAAACTCTATTTTCATTGTTGACGCACGTGTTTCCATGGCAACCATTTAATCATCTGGTTTTTCGGTGATGTCCAGGACATTTTCGGTGATTATTCCTCTGTGGTTAGCTCTATTTTCATTATTTCAGAGATATGTACTCCCGGGTATGATGTCGACCAGCATGCCAAATTTGGTCAAAATCGGTCGAGCCGTTTTGGAGGAGTTGGCAAACAAACGATTTACACTTGTCGCCTAAGATTGAGCTCCGCTTCGCTCCGCTCAATAACTTTTAAGAAACCTTCGTGATGATATTTTAGTAAGAAATAGGATGGCACGTCACCAAGCAATCACTACAATAGAAACACTTCAGCTTACGCATGCTAGTGTGCGTGAGCGTATTGTCATACATTTGCCTTGTTTGACGTTGTGTGGGTGTATAGTGGTGCCAGCTAAAGAAACTTTTCCTATTTTCCCATTTTATTTAGGAATTTTTAGGGGAAAAAAACAAATTAAAAAGTTAACAAGTTGCGTGTAACTTTTTAACTTTTTATTTTTAACATTTAACTTAGACTTTTAACTTATTATTTTTAAATTTTGACTTTTAACTTTTTATTTTTAACTTTATACTTTCTACGTTTTATTTTTAAGTTTTTAATTTTAAACTTTTATTTTTAACTTTTTAATTTTAACTTTTGTTTAACTTTTTATTTTTGGCAACCATATTGGATTGCAAAATGGACACGAATTTTTTACTTAACATACCAAAAACCTTGCCCGACAGATGGCCGGTTTTTATTGGATAAACTTAACGTATCATCCTTTCTAGGTACATCACTATACAATCGTTACTACAATTCGCGACTCACTCTTGACCATTTTCAAATTATTTATTTTATGTATCTGTATTTTCTAATGACTTGTCCAACACCTATTTCTACTAATATAAATCGGGTAATTTTGAATTCAAAACTGGCAATACCAACAAAAATGACAGTTATAAATTACACATTATTTAAATATTGATTTAATAAAATTAAGATGAACTACGAGTTACTTACAGATGGTAGGTGACTTAGCTGGTTGTTTTTAATCGTCCTGTGTAGTTTCTGCAAACTTTTATTGCACATTTAGGCCAAAAAATTTTGATCGCACAAACAACCGTAACCCTTGACAACACAATTGTCAATAAAGAGCGGGAAGCTGTTTATGACCTAACCGTTCGGTTATATTTTTTAAATACATTTCTGTCACTGAGGTTCCGTCTATAGTATATAACACGTCACGTGTGTCAGGTTTTCGTAATTATAAGACTTTATAATAATGCTTACCTACTAGCGACTGTAATAGTATATTAGAGAGGAAAGTAATGTGGTTAGAATCACTTAGAAAGGATCAAAATAGTACAAGAAAAGTAGGATGAAATGCTTGAAAGAGGATATGACAATGCAGGCAGTAGGTAACTGAAGAGATGACATCTCTTGTTGCGGGTACTTAACAATAGAAGGCTGGCTATTTTCTGGCCCAATAATTAAGTATCGCCATCCAACGTGGCAACACAGCCAGCATTCTGGAAACCTTCCCAGTCGGCAATGACGCGGAGGATTTTTTAAACGATATTTTGTAATGTAAATATTTTTAGTATATAATTATGTATATTGTAATTCTTATTGTAAATAAATTTTACAATAGAACAATTCAGAAATTAGGTATATAATCCTTGATCATCTACCTGTCCGTATTCCAATTACTTAGGGTCGGCGCAACTTGAGATGTCATCTATTCAATATTTGAAACGTATTTTAAACGTAAAATCTTTTGAAAAATAAACTTAAATGCAAATTTTAAACTAATATGGTAGTCTTAGGAAGCCTTTGTCAGAACTGGACCAAATGGAAATGGAACCACAGAAGAGGCATCAGCTTTCTAACAAAAGGAATCATCAAAACCAGACATTCTTCAGTTATAAGTATGAGGTAATAAAACATAAGCAAAAAGCTAGTTAAATTGAGAACCTCCTCCTTTTTAGGGTTCCGGAGAAAAAGTTTCGGAACCCTTATAGTTTCGTCATGTCCGTTCGTCCGTTCGTTCGTCCGTCCTCGACTTTGCTCCACAACAGTCAGTGCTAGAAACAAAATTTTGCATGAATATGTATATTTACTAACCCGACCAAGTGCTTTTTGGGGTAACTCTCCTACACGTAAAGTGGGGATAATATTTTTTTCCGGCGTCCACACCATCGTGTGGGGTATCATTACATAGGTCTTTTAAATTTATTGCGAGATTGCTAAAGTGATTTTTTGAATAAAGTATCCGTTTGCGAGATATTTAGCTTTAAGCCGTTTTCGCATAAATATGCTGTATTTTTGCGAAAACGGCTGGCGTGAAGAACTTGAAAAAATCCATGATGGTGTTCCATGTAACAAACTTTAAAGGAAAACTATAACGGATGGTATGACTCTGTTAGTTCAGAAGTTATAGAGGTTTTATGGGTAACTACGGAACCTTATCTTATGCGTGGCCCATCACGCAGTTGACCGGTTTTTTATAAGTCAATTAATCATCATTAACGATATATCGTACCTACTAAAAATGCAATTATTTTATATGCAGTCCTAAATACTATGTAGTCTTACTTAACAAACCTACATCTTACTTACAAACCCTACTCCACCAAGTCACGTTTTTGCTCCTAAAGGGGGTAAACAGAGTTGTTCTTCCGTCTATAGTTTGCTAATCGTTTAGTTGGGCCTCAGCCTAAACAACAATTACAGTCTTTAGATAATGTTCCACAGTGATCTACTCTTTATTAGTTAATATAATATACCTACCTAAATAAATACATACATACATACATCACGCCTATATCTTCGAAGGGGTAGGCAGAGGTGCATTACACACCCACTCTTTGCACGTAATTTTTTGTCCCACGTAATAGGGGGCAAGCCTATTGCCGTTACCGGACACTCAAGTATGTTTGTTTATGGGTTTTATATAATTGTTTATGTCCAAAACTGCTAAATAAGTTTAATATTAAAGATTAGCAGCTATGTTATAATTTTGAAAAAAGTTGAAACCCTGTTGCCTTGCGATGAAATGTTGATTAAAGGCAACTACATCTTACGTGCCAGCTGCTATGACACAGCCAATTAAAGTCCCGGTTGTCTCGGACTATATTAAAGTCCTTGTTGTCTCGGACTATAAATACACATAGTAGTAAGTAAACACATTTAGGTACTCGTATATTGAATGGGTAGCTGACAAGGTTGTGTCTTGACCATTGTACTCAAGAACAGTTTATGTTATAGGTTCTTATTAAATTAAGTTGCAACTTTTTTCCGAGTTCTAAAAAGTTTATCAATGTCGATTCTATAACGAAGTTAAAAAAGTTAAGTTACAAGCATATCGTCACTGCGTCCGTAAGTTAGGGGAAAACACATTGGCAGAATCGGAATAACATTTTTTAAATAAACGATTTTCACTCATAATTTGATAGTTTTTGATAGTATTAGTCGTACGACTATTATTTTATATTTGTAAATAGGGGTATGTATTTGTCACTATACACTACATAGGTACCTATACTAGTAGTTCTACGAACAGGTAGACCTCGCGTTATTTTCGTTATTTCCACATTTCTCCCCCATTTTCCCCCCCAATCGAACAATCCCTTCGACAAAAGTTGCGCCTTGCAACAAAAAACACTTGTGCCAAATTTCATGAAAATCGGCTGAAAAATGCGGCCTGTAGACCGGAATTTCGTTATTTCCCCATTTCTCCACCATTTTCCCCCCAATCGAAAAATCCCTTCGACAAAAGTTGCGCCTTGCAACAAAGAATACTCTTGCCAAATTTCATGAAAATCGGCTGAAAAATGCGGCCTGTAGACCGGAACTGACACACATACAGACAAACAACGAACGCCAAATCGGCCAGTTCTCGAGTTGAAACTGAGACGCTTCGCTCGAACGGTCAATAATTTAGTAAGTTCACATTATCACAGAAACGTGACTGAAGTATTATAATGAAAGATAACTTTATGGTTTTCGACGTCACAATTGATCGACCAATAAAAAATAAGATGTAGGTAATGCATTATTATCTAAATGTACAAATAAATTTAATAATTATAAGTAAGTTCATGCATTACGACCTGACTACTTAGTTTCATTCTAAGTAACGAATGCCTCATTAAATAAGTATAACGATAAATAACACTGTCTTAGTTATAGCAATCACAAATCAATATCAGAATACCTTTTTAATAAAGCACTTTGAGTATTATTTGCATAATGCCTCTTCGAAATTTTAGGAAAATGTATTCCTTGTTTTCAATTAAATTTTCTCATTTATATTCAGTAGATGGATAATTGTTTTCGTGCAATGTGCGCTCAAAATATTTGAAACAGCCATTCTCACGGGTATTATTGAAATTAGTATTTTGGTTGGATGTATAGTGAACTATCGAGATCTTACGGGCCTCGTTTCAATGTGTATACCTATGAGATTATATTTATAAGGTCAGATATCATGTTTTATCTTCATGAAATTATATTTACTGCCTACCAGGCCACCATGGCTTCGTCCGCGTATTATTTGTTTTAGGTATTTGAATTTTCTTTCTGAAGTACTGCTCCACTAAAATACTAAATTCCACTTTTTTATGTATTGCCATGACATCGCAAAACTTAAACAGTCCCAGAGGATCATCTTTAAATTTTAGTTTTATTTTGTGTGGTACAATCAATTTAAGCAACCTATACTGTAAGTTAAAGATTTGGTCCAAGTACGTCTTGTATGTCCTTCCATAGCTGCTCAAACCATACGATACAATGCTTTCCACCAAAGTTTTGTACATAGTCAACAACACATCAAAAGGTATTCTATTTTTAATAATGTAAAATTTAGCCAAAATCGCACGCAAATTACTACCGACCCTATCAATATGTCTAGCCCAACTGAACCTATTATCTATTACCAGACCAAAGTAGGTCACATCAGTCACCTTCTCCAGGTAGCGACACTCTGCTGTGTAGGTATAATTGATTTAACATTGAACTGGAATTGACGGGCAAAATTATCTGCAATTGATTTATCGCTACCAACAGAGCCAAACGCGTTAAGAATTACTTCATCGATTGAATTTGTGATTCGTCCAGACATATTATTTATGATTTGCCACAGCTTTTTTGTGTCTGTTCTATATTTATTTATTATATATAATATTTATTCCTATTATTATGTACTATTTTATTTGTTTTATTTCTTATTTTATTATATTTTAATCTCAATTCTTTGTTACTTGTATCTTTTATCCAATCACAATAATAGCACAGGTTTTTAATGCTTTGGTCCACCCAGAGATAGGAGTTTCGTTTCGACCCGCTTAGCTGTTTTTTATACTGAGCTTGTTTATAACAAACATTAAAATGTTTTTCTATGTATGAATAAATATGTTCTGGATGGTTCATATTATGGATCGGTTTAAAGTCAATTTTATCTAACATATTATTCAACTTTCTATTATCGTAACGCGTGACATAAACTGGAACATCGTGACATAAACTGGAACATCCTGTACAGCAATGTTCGAGTGCAGCGTAAGCGCAGTCACTCGGTGAACGCATCTCTCGTACGGGATCGCACAAAGATGTGATCTATACAACTTTTTGATACTATAATTTTATTATTTCGTTTTAACGTTTCTATCCTAGTGTAGTCTGTGATACCGCACGAGAGACCGTGTCCGCTCATGACATTCATGTATGCCCTTTCAAACCCAATTTCAGTGCTTGTTGACGGTTTCAGTGTTATATTTATGTCCCCCAGTAACACTAGGTCGCCAGTAGTGAGATTAGTGAGCATAGTGTCTAGTTCAGAGATAAATAGGTTCTTATTTAATCCCGGCGGTCTATAAACTGCACACAGTCCCACAGAGTAGGACGAGGAGGTTGTTAATTTACCAATTACGCACTCGTAATGTAATGGTGTTGTGTGTGATACTGCGAGTAAATTTGTGTTTATTTTTAATTATTGGATGGAAGCAGGCGTTACCTGGCGAAAATCCATGACAAAGTAATGGTAAGTAAGATAAGTATAGTATAGATAAGTAAGACAGACACAGTAGTTGTTTGTTGGTTAGTGTGTGTCACTTTGCGTTTCTATGTAATAAATAAAAAAGGTAATGTCTTGAATCGGTGAATACCTATTTTTAATTTCGTTAGCATGACTTGCGGTTTCTACCCGCGTTAGTTATTGTGACAAATCCTACATCGCGCTAGCGATATTTGCACACTCTTACTTATAAGCAAATATGTTCTGGCTACAAATTTTGCTGTTCTCTCTGAGACAGTCTTGATATTGATAATGCCTCGTTTAGAGGCGAAACAATTGTCGACGTTTGTTTGTCCTTTTTAATTTTCCGAAAAATTAATGCTATTATATTTTGAAAAGTTTTTAATATCTTACTTACCATTACTTTATTTTTTATGTAAACAATAATTCCGCCTCCCTTACGATGTTTGCGTAGGACGGTGTGCATTGTATAACCACTGAGACTATAAAGCGATCGGATATTATCGGATATATTTGCTTCCGTAATAATTAGTACATCAACGAGTTACAAGTAGCTATTAGGTGTTCTATTTTACAGAAATTCTTAATCGTGGATCTTATGTTAACATGAACAAATGATAGATTATGCGGATTCGTGGGTACTAGTTTTTCATATGAGCAGTAGTTTACACAATCGTAGAATTCTTTTACGTTATTACTTTGTAGGTCAAATAAATCCATTAACTATATTTAATTTGTTAGGTAGGTAGATAAACTTTGATCAACTTACGATCAAATAGAAATAAAGGTCGAGAGGGAAGTTATAAGTAGCCTTACTTACTATTATTGTCTGAGAGCAGAGATTGTATGTCACTCTTTGACCTAATGTTGTACACCTTAAATTTTTCATTTTTTCGCCCCAGTACTCGCGATTCCTTAACCCAGATGAACTTGTAGGTACCTTTCAAATCCTGCTTAGCTTGCCATAAAAGATTTTTGAAGTACGGAGTGAGTGCTTCCCTTACGTAGATTTTCTCCGACGCTGTCGCTGCCGTTGTGTATGCTACGATGTCCCGTACTAAGATTGTATTTTCACGCGCAGATTTTATCATAAGTTGACGAGCATCCTCACTTCGTAGTTTGACTAAAATCGACCCAGGCCCGGTTTTACGTGCTGCAAGTCGCTTGATCGAGATGATGGCTTCTTTAGGGGTCTTGAGCTTATCGGCAACCTTTTCAGCAAGCTTGGGGAAGTCCACATCAGCTGACTCCGGGATACCCGCTATTTCAACGTGGTTACCATGTAGCTGCTGTTCCGTTTCGTTGTTTCGCGGTTCCAGGACTTCTATTCTCAATTCCAGATGTTTATTCTTGTTTTCTAGGTGCACAATTTTTTTCTCCTGGTCCTTTAGTTTTGCTGTTAGGGCATCAATTGACTCGTCAAAGTCGTCTACTTTTTCACTGCAGTATTGCACGGCGTTCGTCACTGACCTCATCTCCTGTGTCACGATGTTGCTCACCTCCTTTTTCAGGTCCTGCAGGAGCTTTTTGACATCAAAGCTGTTGGTTAACGGGACTGACTCTTCATCTTCTTCCTCTTCCAAGTCCTCAGGCATCAGGAAAGACTTACGTCGTGACGAATTCTGAGCACATTCACCACACGTCCACTCGAGACTTTCAGCTGCTTTGAGCGCCGAAAGTTGCTTTGAGCTTAGCCCTGAACACACGACAGTTGCATGGACTATTTTTTGGCATCTTCCGCCAAAGTGGACTTATTTTGCGATGAGCTTATTACAATTATAACACTTCACCATTATGTAGGTATTTATAATTTTAATAGGTAACTTAATAAAGTGACTACCGTATTCGACGAATGAATGGGAGAAAATGGAAATAGTTTTACGGTTCCCAATTTTCAAGGAAACACATTCCCGGCATAAAAAGTAGCCTATGTTACACATTACTACACCTGCTATCTGTCAGCGAAAGATCCATCAAAATTTGTCCAGTCGTTTCAGAGAGTAGCCGGAACAAACAGACACATGGACAGAGAGACAGAAAATATGCATTTTTGAGCGGAGTTTACGAAGCTTTTTCTTAGACGACTCGTGTATTTCGTTTGTTATCGAACTCCTCCTAAACGACTGGACCGATCTTTTTGAAATTTGGCACGGTCATAGTGACCATCACCGTGAGTACATGCATCTAAATTCATAAAGATCGGTCCAGTCGTTTAGGAGTTCGACCCGGATCGATAAACTCAGCTCAATTATTACAACAGCAGAATGTATTGCATACCTAGTTATGTAAGTACAGTTAAAAATGTTCATATGTATTTAGTAAAAAGCTGTTATTTTAAAATTACACACAGACAGTTTAATGTTATTTATCTGTATGGATATTAGTAATCACACACACACACACACACACACACATATATCATGTCTATATCCCCACAAGGGTAGGCGGGAGGTGCATTAGTAATTAGTAATAAGATATTGAAACCCAAAACACCTTTTTTTTTAATTCCGCGGCTCTTGGCTGTGGCCTCTCTAACGTCCGTTGCCGGGCGTCTCTGGTTCACACGCGGACTTTCGGACTTTGACCATCTGTGTGATCTCTGCGGGGGTTTCCCCCACACTGACTTTGGGTACGTCGTCTTCGTCGCCGCAGAGACGGAGCTATGCGCGGAGGGATGTGCTCCTCCGCGGTCATCGGAAACAGGTAGCCCATGACCCGCGCCAGCTGCTGCGGCTGGAGACTCTGGGTCAGTGGGTGCGCCCTAGGTCGGAGTTTCTCCCTGACCTGTAGGTACGGGCACCCCCATGGGTTCTGCTGCAGGGTCTCCAGGACCTCCTCGCGGGTCGCCGTCTTTGCCCGCTTTATCTTCTCATGGAGATTGCCTTTAGCCTCCCTGTATCCCAAAACACCTATGAAAGTCAACAATATAGGTACAATATCTACTATAAAATACTGAACATTACTTAATGAAAACCTTAAGAGTCCGTATGCAGAATCGAAACGGGCGGAATTAGGTATTTGACACATTTTGTGTGTGAGTCCGGAGTTACCGATGGTGGTCAGCCAGTAGGTACGGCGATTACATGGTTTTGATCTTTTTTTTTTTCATTTTATAATAATAGTGTCTTGTGTGGGGGAGGTGAAAAGAGGGCTAGGAGGGTGGGTGTTTTTTTTCTCTCCTTAAATTCAAGAAAAGACCCTCTATACTCGTATGATCCCGTAATCAAAACTCCTCTATCTTTCCTCTGTCGTTGCACTCTCAAAGGGGGGGCGAGGGCAAATTTTTTTTCCTAATCAAAATCATTTGACCTCCTCTATACAAAGGGGCTCTACCAACATATTTAGGGCCCCAGCGAACTCATCTGCTAGTGGCGCACCTGCTGATCAACGGACGAGGCTCGTTAATTTACGTTACCTATGAAGTGGCTTCGGTCCCTACGTGGGTACCGGGTGTTGGTCCGGGGGGTGCCACCGTGCAACTGTGCTAAAGCCCCACAAGTAACCCAGCCCAGGCTGGTTGCGTAAGGGGTTCAACAGCTGCACCGCCGGGCCCGGGGCTATGTAGGGTGCAGCAGGCATGGGACCAATGGGGGCTAAGCGGAGTCTAGTGTGGGTGGTGTGGGTCGATTCGCCGGCCAGGGAGACCCTTAGCAACGGCGTTGCCGCGGCCGCCCGCAACACAGTCATGGGGCCCGCCTGGGACCAACCACACCAGGAGGCTGCCCCACATGTTCTCGCGCATAATCCTGATGTGGGATCGCCGCTCCGGGTGGTAACCAGTGTGGGATAGCGGCGGCCTTGCACCAGGGGGGTTTGGTAGCCCTTCCGTCCGGCGGGTCGGCTACAACCTAACCACACGGTTCCAGACGAAGCTAGCCCCTGCGCTTTGTCACTTATTACTGCTGCACCAAATGTCGCCCTGTCTTCACGCTTCTTCTTCAAATTTATAATGGCAGTGCAACAGAAATAAGTAAACGTTCCACAGCGGCCCCAGGAAAACCCACAGCTTCACTTTTCGAGGTGGAGTTCACCAACATCCGTGGACTCCATGCGAACCTCGATGCCGTCCACCATACCTTGAGACGGCTCGGCCCGCTGTGACGTTCCTCACGGAGACACAAATACGCCGCCCTGATAACACGCCTTACCTGTGTTGCCCCGGTTATGTATATATGTATCGAGAAACAATACCGGGGTGCCGCAGGGGTCCGTGCTGTCACCAACTCTTCCTTCTGCAAATCAATGATATGCTATCCCTGGGGAACATTCATTGTTATGCAGATGACAGCACATTGCAGGCGTGTGCATTTACAGCGAAGAAATCCCCTTTCCTTCCCCTACCCTCTCTTCAGAATGCATTATTACCAATGAAGGGCAACCTTGAGATCCTTGACATAGACGTTCGTCAAGAGCTCAATAATAAAAACTACATCGAAAGATGTATAGGGCTAGCTTCGTGGAAACTAGGAATGAGGTATGGCGAATAAGGTAAAGCGATTCTTTACACTGCATCAGAGGTGTCTGCTGTACAAGACGCAGATTGGACCCTGCGTCGAATACTGCTCTCACTTCTGGGACGGCTCCGCGAAGTATTTGCTGGACGCTCTCGACGCTATGCAGCGTCGAGCTATCCGTATTATAGATTGTCCGGAGGTAACGGGAAGCTTTGAGCCGCTAGCTCAGCGCCGAACAATAGCTTCCTTGGCCGCATTCTACCGTATTTACCACGGCGAGCATTCTGAAGAGCTCTTCAATCTGATACCATCTTCCTTCCGATCCCGAACAACGCGTGCCGGGCAGAGATGCCACTCCCACACAGTAGGTACATGTTCGCGAGAACCGAACGTTTTAAACGTTCGTTTCTGTGCCGAACGATACTGGCCTGGAACGCCCTGCCTGTGCACGTGTTTCCTCCCACATATAATCCTGGGTTCAGTAGGTCGTCAAGTTGAGGGCCACTCTCTATAGTATAGTGTGCTGTGAGTGACCCACAATCGCTTGACGTCGTCACGACTTACTACCAGGCGGGTGGCGTCAAATTGGCGAACCCAATACAAAAAAAATAAAATAAAAAACTACCTCTATAAAATTGTTACTCAGTTTGATTCTACTCGGGAGCCCCCCTTGGGGGACTGGAGGGCAAATCTAAAAAACTCGGAATTTTCCCTAGGTCCCCGAACCCCCTTTACATTTCTGCAAAAAAAACATAGGTACCTTCCCACATACAACATAGGTTCCACCATCAAGGAGAACAATAAAATTGTGTCAGTGAGTGAGTAATCCAGCTTTATAAAATATAACAGCTTTTTTTAACAAAAACAATGATAAATACATTCTACATAATCACTTGTTGTATTTAAAAAGAAGCCTAATCATCACAAAATAATAACTAATATTACCAAGTATCAAAATCTCACGCCACGCTATATTCGTCTGTAGACGGCGTCGAATTTTGGCGCGCAGAGCGACACGTCCTCTCACTGTAAGCGCTTGGCGCGGACTGCTTACTTGAGGCATGCGTCGAGTATTATAAAGCGAAATTTAGGTGTTTTTAAAGATTATTTACAGCCTATTTTTTATTATTTAGCTATCTTTTTTTTGGAAATGGATTGATTTTGAACCAAGGTTTATTTATGTTGTTTTAATTTTATGAACGAGAGTTTTATGTAGCCGAAATAAGAACCAATTCATTGCCCATTTTCTCTAAAATTTGACTAACTTAAATATTTGTTTACTCAATTTTTTTTTATGAAAGTGATAAAAAGTAATCCATGCATTTGATAGATGACTTTTACAAGAATATACTGTATTTTTGTAATACTTTTTAGACGTCAAAACGATTAGTGAATTTGTGATATTCTAGACCTCTTCCAGCAAAAGATACGAAAAACTACCGATTGTTTTAGGTCGATTAATCAAAATATAATGACAAAAATAAGAAAGTAGCTCACTTATTAGATCATTATTGAAATAATATTTCATGTTATGCATTAAAACTTATAAAAATACAGTATTTTCAGTGTAAAAACACGTCTGTAAAATCAGCGAAAACGGTAAAATTTAATAGGAGGACTCTTAAACGTAAAACTGCAAAAAAAGTCCACTAGATGAAAATTGTCGCATGAAACTCGTTAGCGCTAGTCATTAAACTCTCGAAGCGTTAATGACATCCCTTAAACGTTCCGGACTGTCATCTCACCTTTTTGTTATACGAATAGTAACTATTTAAGTTTAATAAATTTTATTGCTCTGACAAACATACTTGCCCCCTTATTACGAAGTACTAACCATAACTGGCGAAAAGTGAGCGTAGTTAATACCTCTACCTACCCTTTCGAGGAAAAATGTGTTATTATTTTGCACGTTTGATTATAATGTTAATTTGATTTTGATTAAAAAGTTTTTTTTAAACAACAAAAAACTTCAGATTGAAAAATACCTGCGCAAATATAATCTGAATAGAAAAATAAGATGATTTTGTCTTTTCTTTCTCTTTTAATTTGATTATTTGCATTTAATTGTGAAACGGGCTTTTTATAGAGAATATTATTTTTTATCTTTGATATTACGAATTGGTAAAGATCACAAATTCCTACTAAAAGAATAAAATATTAAAATAAACCGAACTACAGTATCATATTAGAGGGTAGGTCGGATACCCACTCAGCATGACTTTGCGGTTAAGGTGGGCGTCGGATGTTTGCAGCATGCGACACGCGACAGCTGCGACAAGGCGATAGCGATAGTGACATCGCCAGTCTACTCGTTGTACAACGAGTAGATTTCGGTTTGCTGAGCGCGTGGCTGGTGGCTTTTTAGGTTACCTCTGGCGCTCAGCAAAAATCGGGTTCCCAGACGCTCAATTGCAATATCGAACAACGTTTCTTTGTCCCGCACCGTGAAATAGTTGACATTGGCGAAATCATCGATGAACATCGATGGAGACACGTTTTAAAAAAAAGAAGAGTTGACTACGTCCTTCAAACGAGTAGACTCGTTGTACAACTAGTAGACTGGCGATGTTACTGTCGCCTTGTCGCCGCTCGCGCGAGTCGAATGCTGCAAACATCCGACACCAACCTTTACATCGCACCAGCCGTGTTCACCAGGTTCAGTTTAGCGTTAGCAGTAGCGTTTACAAAGCAGTTATGTTTGAAAGTAAAAAAAAAACATTAAAAAAAAAAACGTATTACGCAGTAGATACTTCTGTGGTCATTACGAAGAGAAAATGCTCTTTACGTGCGGATTATGAAGGATTTGCCGTAAAAGTAACGTAAAACTTAACAACACGTACATAAAATACGTCGTCATTATTTTAATATCATAAATGTGTGTTGGTTAATAAAAACGCGTTGTATATGAACAAATATTAGGTAGGTATATCTTTACAAGATTTTAATGTAGTATATGGTAGTGGAATTTCATAATATTATATTTTTGCATAATATTTGAAATAGTAGATTATACAACAAGTGAAAAAAAAGAAAATTTAATACGAGGTACGAAGTTGGATCCCGAAAGTAGAGAAGGATTACGTAGCGAGGGATACATGGAACGAGATAAAAAATATTTTTTCACGATTAGTCTACTCTACTTTATACCATTGACTGCGAGAAAATAAGGTAAAGGTTTCCAACACCTACATTGTCTGATGGGGATGGGGGGTAACCTGTCCTGTCCTAAAATATCTAGTCTAGGAAATAATGACTTCATTCAGCCTGCCAGTAGTTACGTTCAGCTTTCTTTGTTTTTGTAGAACCTATACTTAATTCGTCTATTGAAGCTCGTTCCAAATTCAAATGTCATTATTCACTTGTGAGTAAATGAGCGTTTTATTCACTGTTATCGAGCTGAGGTTACCTCCCCCCCGCCCTTCTCCCCATCCCCATCAGACAATGTAGGTGTTGAAAACCTTTACCTTATTTTCTCGCAGTCAATGGTAGAAAGTAGAGTAGACTACTTCTCTACGCCTCCTGGAGTCCCCGATTTTAGAAGATGGCTTTTCCACTTTTATCGAGGTAAAAAAACAAAATTTTGATCAGGTAATTGATAGTCTATGTAATATTCATTCAGCTTTCACTATTCTTCGTTTTTGTCTGTTTGAACCCAAATTTACACATCCCTCCGTTCCGGACAATTTTGGAAAAATGTAGAAATTTTGGGCAGACTAGACAACGGATTATGAAGGATTTGCCCTAAAAGTAACGTAAAACTTAACAACACGTACATAAAATACGTCGTCATTATTTTAATATCATAAATGTGTGTTGGTTAATAAAAACGCGTTGTATGTCAACAAATATTAGGTAGGTATATCTTTACAAGCTTTTAATGTAGTATATGGTAGTGGAATTTCATAATATTATATTTTTGCATAATATTTGAAATAGTAGATTATACAACAAGTGAAAAAAAAGAAAATTTAATTCGAGTTACGAAGTTGGATCCCGAAAGTAGAGAAGGATTACGTAGCGAGGGATACATGGAACGAGATAAAAAATATTTTTTCACGATTAGTCTACTCTACTTTATACCATTGACTGCGAGAAAATAAGGTAAAGGTTTCCAACACCTACATTGTCTGATGGGGATGGGGGGGTAACCTGTCCTGTAAAATATCTAGTCTAGGAAATAATGACTTCATTCAGCCTGCCAGTAGTTACGTTCAGCTTTCTTTTTTTTTTGTAGTATACTTATACTTAATTCGTCTATTGAAGCTCGTTCCAAATTCAAATGTCAGTCAATGGTAGAAAGTAGAGTAGACTACTTCTCTACGCCTCCTGGTGTCCCCGATTTTAGAAGATGGCTTTTCCACTTTTATCGAGGAAAAAAAACAAAATTTTGATCAGGTAATTGATAGTCTATGTAATATTCATTCAGCTTTCACTATTCTTCGTTTTTGTCTGTTTGAACCCAAATTTACACATCCCTCCGTTCCGGACAATTTTGGAAAAATGTAGAAATTTTGGGCAGACTAGACAACTTAATACAAAATGCTTTGTGTAAAATTTTAAATGTAAATATTAATGACCGAGCCTGGGTCCAAGCGTATCTTCCAGTTCGCTTGGGCGGGCTAGGTATTCGTAGAGTCACAGATGTCAGTCTGCCAGCATTTCTGTCGTTGGTTCATAGCACCGAAGAATTAGTCAGGAAATTTTTGGCAAATACACTGATTGATTCCGAGGTGCGATGCAAGACCGATGCCATAAATGCTTGGAGGATGTCTTGCCCCGACACTGACGTGCCCTCACGCTCTCGCTGCTCTGTAATTTAAGAATTAATACACTAATTGACACTTCTGTCAATATTTTAGAGTGTGCACGCCTATTGGCTGTTGGAGAATGGGAGTCAGGGTTATGGTTTCAGGCGCTCCCATCGCCCAACATCAGTACAATGTTGGACCACACAACCCTCCACATTGCCACTAGCTTTCGGCTGGGTACACCTTGTGTATCTCCGCATCATTGCACCTGTGGAGTAGCCGTCGATAATCTGGGACACCATGGCCTTTCTTGTAGCAGAAGCCCAGGTCATATACCTCGGCACGCTATTCTAAACGACATAATTCGTAGGGCTCTTTCCACCGCAGGTCTTCCGGCCGTACGTGAACCAAATGGGATAGCACGAAGCGATGGAAAGAGACCGAACGGTATGTCGTTGCTACCGTGGAAGATGGGAAGGCCTTTGGTGTGGGATGCTATATGCGTACCTTAGCACCTTCACACCTTCCAAGCACAACCAAAACCCTGCTCGTTGACCTCAACCTTAGATGTAATGTTTTGGTGGGATTACTTTATACTCAAGTTTAGTTACATTTCTTCAGTGATTAGATCAAGATGGCGAACAAACGCCCCAAGGTCAACGAGAGAGACGAATTGGTTGTACTGTAAAAAGTTATCAGATCTAATGAAGAGCCAAGCTCCTAACTAAACACGTCCTAACCTAACACTTTCCTTCATCTTAGTGTATAGCGCTCTGTGTGAGCCCTAGTTTTAAGTTCTCAACAAACTCTACAACTTAAGAAAATGGCTTGGCTATTTCGTTACTCAGATCAGTATTAATATCAGTTAAGTTCAGCTAGCTGCAAGATACGAAAATACACGTCAAAAATTGACACAACAACCGACTTCAAATTACCGAAATGGGACCAAATTATTGTCGGTATGGGACCAAATAATTGTCGGAATGGGATCAAATAATTGTCGGAATGGGATCAAATAATTGTCAGAATAGGACCAAATAGTTGTCGGAATAGGACCAAATTGTAATGGAACCACTTAGTAGTAGCTTACATTTCAAAAAAATTAAATCGGTTCACTCAGTCCAGAGATACGAGTATATGAGGTAACAAACATAACAAAAAACATTAAGTCGAATTGAGAACCTCCTCGTTTTTTGGAAGTCAGTTGAAAATAAGTAGGAGTGTTTTCAATTCGGGGAAAGAATTCGTGAAATGAAAAATTTACCACGTGTGTATATAACTAAAAAGTAAAGGTAACGCTGAACCAAACGCTTTTACAGATTTAAAAGAATTTATTTGGTTAAAATCACTTCACTGAATATTGCACAATACAGTAATGGATTGCTTCCCTTTTAAAATAAAATGCAGAGTTGAATAATGAAAATGAATTTAAATGACGAGAAGTTCAGTGCTAAAATGCGAAATCTGATGAAACTAATAAACAATAATTATAGCCTCAATATAAATACGTAGTTTCGTGTTGGATTGGAAGAGTAAACACTTTAACATAAATTAATAATAAATTCACAAAACAATACAGAGTGTATTGTTTTGTGAATTTAAACCCTATAAAATAAACTAACAAATTTTGAGACCTAAAGGAACATCAATTCTAATTTTATTCTAAAGCTTTGTAATCTTTTCTGTAAATTAGTACGAGTATCTCAACTAACAGCTACATCACATTTTGCCAAAATTTATAAACATTGATTCTCAGCACCTGCTAATTACATCGGAACAAGACCCGTTAGGAAAATAATAGGTACTTCATGATGTTGAGTGAGTTCAATAATCTCATTACACAGTTCGCAAAGTAAACAATGGTCGACCACTACCTGGATATTTTGCGAAAATATTAAAGCAAATTATGTATTTATTCCTTAAAGGATTATTAAAATTTGTATTAATGGATTCTAGACTTTGAGAACGTACCCTGTGAAAATTATATTTAAATCTAAGTAGGCATATCGCTTTTTGCTTTGATTAGTGTCAATTTCTGGTTGAAATATTTTGTTCGAAATATTTTCCCATTAAGTAATTTTGGTAATTCAATATGCATTGTCCCAGCAGCCTTATCGTTGTATCTCAACCATAACTGTCTTCATTTTATAGGACATTACTATAACTATGTGCGCATTCAGAAGTTAAAGTTCTGTGTAGTATCCTCCATTTGCTTAGAACGGATACTACGCGGTCCATCACTGATAACTTTACTTTTATTGACTTTCTTTTCATTGCCGACCATTCACTTGAAAGTGGTTTTTCTTTTACTTCTTACGTTACTTACTTTGTTCTCAACTGTGATAACTTTTTTCCAAGTGTTTACAAGACTGGCCACCTTTTTTTGTTGTAAAAACCATTTGCGTGAAATTAATGCAGAAAAATCAAAATTATTAAGGTTATTATTTTCCTTAATCATAATTATCCTCTGTCTGCTTCCAGGATATAAACGAAGAATACTCACCTGTTTGTTTATCCTGAAAAACTCTTTCATGAGACTACTCTGTTAGTTAAACACACGTGCAAACAAGGCCATGCCGGGCGATCAAATAGATTAAAAGATTTAATCGGTATGAGTTCGAAAGGCTTTCTCGCTGATTGCTTGCGGCCTCGGGGGGTATAAACATCTCCCTTTCAATATCTATGAGCACGATGCAACATATATTTCAACAAAAAAGAACAAATGAGTGAAAATTAATAACCAGGCGACAGGTGGATACTCATATTACTATGAATAAAACATTAGTTCAAATAGTCAATAACACAGTTTTTCTTGGGATAACTCTAGATAGTAAACTACAATGGGGTCCTCATATCACAGCCTTGGCAGGAAGACTTAGCTCTAGCTCTAGACTCTAGCTAAGGTCACTGACTGACGAAAAAAGGCACGATTAGTTTATTTTAGCTACTTTCATAGCGTTATGTCATATGGTCTGCTGCTGTGGGGCTCAGCTGCCGATATTGAGACAATATTCATATTAAAGAAACGAGCTATACGAGCAATCTATAGACTCAGACCCCGTGACTCGCTGAAAGAACTATTTAATGAAATTAATATTTTAACAGTTGCTTCCCAATATGTTTACGACAACATCTTATATGTATGGAAGAACATAGATCTCTTCAAAAAAAATCCGATAACCATAATTTTAATACAAGAAATAAAAATAAACTGGCAATGACAAAAATTTTACTTCATAAAATTGGTAATTCGTTTGTAGGCAAATGTATAAAAATTTATAATAAAATTCCTCAGTATTTGGTTGACATGCCTCTTAATAAGTTTAAAATAGTAGTTAAAAAATGTTTGATGATGAAAGGCTACTATAATGTAGACGAATATCTTAATAATAAAAATGCATGGTCACCCTAATCTTCTGTTGTTGGCCACTCGTATAATAAAATATAAACTAATTATAACAATGTAAACAAAACAATATTAAAAAAGAAAATGGATACATAATCTACCTGAGTTTCCTGCTGGTATCTTCTCAGGAGAACCAACTTACCGAACCAGCGAAAGAATCATTTTCTAATGGTTATTTATACTTGACAAAATTGTAAAATTTTGACATTCATATGTGGTCTTTATGTGCCTAAACTGAATAAATGAAATTGATTCTTTGATTCTTTGATTCTTTTGACGGTGAAAATTAGCTAGTACGTAGTTAAAATATAAAATAACATGAGCCTAAATTAACACACAGTTTAATTGTATTCTATGTGTACTAAAAGAGATGGTCTTACTTTAAATTACCAATGTAATTACAATTCTGCACTCATATAAAATGCTATACATATTTTGTAAAAAATCTATATAGATATTTTTCTTATAGTTCTAGCTTTTCTTAATAATTAAAGGTACTAACTGTAATTTGTGCCCATATTTTTCACTTTAAGTCCTAGATAATATTTGAATCTCTGCTCCTGAATCATTATCGGCACTCATAAGGCCACTGCCGTTTAAGTCATCTTTCATGACGCGCTTATTCGGAAATTATAAACAAAACTATTAAACGTGTGCGGAGTTTTTCGTTTTTCTCAAAGGAACTCTTATTTGCTAAACAAATTGTTAGATTCCTTACCAACGCGACGTCAAGAATGTGTACGTTGGTGTGTTATGTGTGGTTACCTATTCGAAGAAATACTCAGCGTTTACGTGATCGGAACGACAAATGTATGTCACGATTGAGTCTTTGGAACACGTATAGTTGATATTCAAGAAAAGTACACGTTTATTTTTATTTGAACTGATACATACAGTTCAGTTGTCAGACGAACCCTAAAAAGGGTTTTTTTTGACAAATATGTGTAATTTTATTATTGTGATATCAATCTAATATCTTAGTACCGTCAATTTAGGTATGCCTACCCTTTCGAGGATACGATTATATTATGTATTTTAGTTTTATACAAGCACAAATGCTTGTCATAATAATATAAATATCTTGTTTTGTGTTTTGTCTCCTCCGAAAAGGCTATACTTATTTTTTGTATAGGTATCTGGTAGGTTTTCGTATACCTAAGAGTAGCCTGTAAAATTTTCAATCTCTTACCCTTTAAAAATTATACCTACCTAATTAATTTACTTCTTAATAAGAAAAAAAGCATTTTACATATTTTTCTTACAATTTTTTTGTTCCTTATATCTATTCAAAATATCTAACAGATTTCCAGTTTTCATATTTTTGAAATGTTTACCTTCATGTTGCTGAATTTTCTTGTCATCTTTTCTTTCTTCTTATGAACGCGTCAAATATAAAAATCCTTTAATGAAAATGTCTCAGTATTTCACGAGTTTTCGCAGCGTTAACGTAAACTCTTATCATCATTTTATTTTTCACGCTGATGTTCGACGACGCTCTAGAACATTATACTGTAGGTAATAATTTTTTCATACCTGATTCCCACAGAAAAATCATATTTGCATAAGAAGTTGCCTAATACCTGTGACTATCTCCAAAATCATAATAATTCAACAAATTCAATCCAACAGTAGATACTTGACCACCTATATTGTTTCAACTGTCTATTATAAGTACTTATTACTTAATATTATAAAGACCAAAAAATTATTGTTTGTTGCGCGTCAGAAGAGACCCAAGTCTACAATTACAATGGACTAATGTGGGTTGCTGATGATCATAAACTTATAAATAATTATTTTGGAATTTTGCAACCAGGACATAATTATTAAAGGAAATTCTTACCACAGGGAATGTTTTTGGGCAGCCGCCAAGTAGGTACTTTAAGTTTTATTCAATTATTAGTTAGTTAGTTAGATAAAGTTTATCAAATGATGCTGTTATAGGTAACTAGGGGACGCCCGCAGCTTCGCCCGCATGACAAATTTTACAGACAAAACTTTACTCAAGAACCACTCTATCCATTGGTGAAAACCGCATCAAAATCTGTTGCGAAGTTTTAAAGATCTACGCATACATACGTAACGGGCGACTTTGTTTTATGCTATGTTATGATAATACTATAATAAGTTCTAGAACATAATTGTGTCTTTTTTTTATGTTGGTTTCGCCAAGTTGACGCCACCCGCCTGGTGATAAGTCGTGACGACGTCTAGCGATTGAGGGCCACTCTCACAGCATACAATACTATAGAGAGTGGCCCTCAACTTGACGACCTACTGATGTGCCTCTTCACGCTCCGCTTAAAGAACCCAGGATTATATGTGGGAGGAAACACGTGCACAGGCAAGGCGTTCCAGGCCACTATCGTTTAAAACGCTCGGTTCTCGCGAACATTCTATCCACTATGTGGGAGTGGCATCTCTGCCCGGCACGCGTTGTTCGGGATCGGAAGGAAGAGGGTGGGATCAGATTGAAGAGCTCTTCAGAACACTCGCCGTGGTAAATACGGTAGAATGCGGCCAAGGAAGCTATTGTTCGGCGCTGAGCTAGC
>OY748305.1:6368340-6528682 GCA_963556515.1 Nudaria mundana | reverse complement strand
GGGATAGAATATCATTGATATGCAGAAGGAAGAGAGTTGGTGACAGCACGGACCCCTGCGGTACCCCAGCATTCACTTGCAAAAAGCGAGAAGGCCATCCAGCTGCACAGTTGAGGAGGTAGACCATATGCCAGAAGCTGGAAAGGAGCGAAGCATGCCAGACTCTATCGAAGGCTTTGGCGATGTCCAGGCTAATCGCCAAGGACTCGCCGTGCCTTTCCATAGCCTCACCCCAGACATGCGTTACGAATGCCAGAAGATCAGCTGTTGATCGTTTTGGCCTGAAGCCGTATTGCCGTTCATTTAGTAGCGAGTGATCTTCGAGATATCGCATGAGCTGCTTGTTGATGTGGAGCTCAAACACCTTGCAGATGACTGAGGTGACAGCTATGGGTCGATAGTTGCCCGGATCAGACCGATCCCCTTTCTTGGGAATCCGCCAAGCCGTGCGATGCGCTGGGCATCCGCTCTCTAAAAAGGCCCTCTTGCTGGATTTTGTGGCCCGGTTGTACGCTGCTTTGAGACTGTTTTTGTCGAACAGCTTTGGCACAATCTCGCCCGAACCAGGGACGGGCTCTGCGGATACTGGCGACATCAGTGAAAGGGATGTAATATTCCATCCCTAAACTGCAATCTCGCCAGCAATCGCAGAAGCGCTATCCGAGGGAGCCTTTCCTACAAAGCAGCGCTGGCTCCAGGGGACGGACACATAGTAATCGCGTAGACCGTCCCAATCCGCTGACGAGTAGTGCCATAGTCGTCGTGACATTTGTACAGCACGTGCAGGAGGTGATACCTTCATGCCAGCGTGAACAATACAGTGGTCGGAACTACCCAATGGGGCTCCTACCGAAACACTGTACTGGGCTGGGCGACTCGTCAGCAGTAAATCCAGCAGAGCGGGCGCGTGATCTGACCTGTCTGGTATCCGGGTGATCCCGCTTACCATCTGGGTCAGACCGTGGGAGAGAGCGAACGCATGGGCGGCCCTACCCGCATGATCAGTCTTGAGGGACCCAGTCTTGAGGGTCCCCCAGAAATACTAGGTCAGCGTTCGGGAACCGCACCTGCGCTTCATCAGCCGTCTCGCTGAGGTACTGGAAGAGCTTTGCTGTCTCAGAATCCCCTGTGTGGGAACGGTAGACGCATAGATCTGGCTCGTAGAGCCATGGTCTACGTGCAGCCAAAGGACAGAATTGGAGGGGTTCTCTAGGCAGCGCAACCGGCGGCAGCAAACATCCGCTCTAACGAACACGCACACCCCGGCTTTGTCTCGAAATTGTTCCTCGATGATATAGCCGGGGTAACACAGGTAAGACGTGTCGTCAGGGCGGCGTATTTGTGTCTCCGTGAGGAACATTACAGCGGGCCGTGCCGTATCAAGGTGATGGTAGACGGCATCGAGGTTCGCATGGAGTCCACGTGTCTGTAAATATTCTATTGAATAAACAGTTGAACTGTTATGATTATGATTTATTACGTGGGTGTTTTAAACTCTAAGAAGACATCAAATTACTTGAACATACATAGACGCCTATAGCGTAAAAACAACAGACATGGGTGCATTACCTACCGACTCACATGTTATCACTAGTTTTGTAATACAATGACGTAATAGTTAGGTAGATTGAATCATTAACCGCAGACCGAACATTCGATTTGCCGGATAGAACATGTTAAACGCTGTTTTTAGCAAATCAGTTCATTAATGTCAAACAATCGAAAGTAAGAATTGGTACCTATATTGTAGGTTTTTTTAACAAAGTGTTTAGCACTTTATTATAAGAAAATTAATAAGAATAAATAAAATAGTTAAGATGAATTTGCATATTTCTGTCTTTCATACGTTAACTGGGATAAAACGTGTGTCTTCAATATACGTTACATCACAACATAGATATTATAAAACAAAGTACTCCGCTGCGTCTGTCTGTTCGCGATTAAAACTACTGCACCGACTTTCTGCTGTTTTCATCAATGGATAGAGTGAGGCTATAATTCTGTTTTACGGGGGCGGGGCCGTCCGCTAGTCTCTTTATATAAAAATGAATCCCTATTTCCCTTGGTCACGACATCACGCGTGAACGGCTGGACCGATTTCGGTTATTCTTTTTTTGTTGTGTTTGTAATTATCAGGAGAAGGATCTTATGGAAGAAAAAAAAGTTATGCGGTACGAAGTTCGCCGGGACAGCTTATTAAAGATAAAATACATCCTATAACATACCATTACGCTCATCACACTGTTTTGTTCTGCGTGGGAATCGAACCTTCAAAGTCCAGTAGTTAGCTTTAGGCAGTGTCCACTGAACCACTCAGGTTGTTAAGAAAAAACAGTATCCACTTTTAATCTACGAAGTGTTCGTTAACCATTCTGTTCACCTAAAGAGTGAAATAGACGATACAACTTGATATATTTAATGGATAGACTAACAAGATGCGATGTTTACTTAGGAACACAGTTAGTTTCCACTTTCAAGTTCCATTTACTTAAGTAGCAACTTCTGTTCCCCTATAAAATTTACTAGTTATCCCAGCGAACTTTGTATCGCCTCAAATATAAAAAAAAACAATATTTTAATATTTCATGCAAATGTATGTATTATTAATTATAATTGAAAAAACGCGACGGACGGACAGACAGACAAATTGTCGTATTAAATATATAGATGTGGTGATGATAGACTTTCCACTCACAGTTCTAATAGTATTAGCAATCCTATGTCACTCGCCTAACAATCGCAAAAAATAAGTGACGTCAGCGACAACTTGAAGTTGTAAGTCAGTAAGGGTTGTCTCTTGTTTGTGACACGGCATTGACCATAGAGTGGATATTGTGGCATTAACATCATAATTATTGATCAAATTATGCTGGTACTTTACTGACAACCCTAACGTTCGAATTATGTTCTATGTAAACAAAAGAATGTGCTTTAATGTCGGAGTGCAAGTTCTGTATGTAAGTACTATTTCCTATTCTGAGGTAGTAGGTACAATGAAATGATGTCACACAGACTTATGTAAGTAGGTAGTTATTATTCCCTATTCTGTGCTATTGCTAGCTTAGACAAGTGACCGCTTTTTCATTTTACTTCTATCTACTTATGTCCATCCTCAGGTCGCCTGTAAGAGATAAGGCCTCTTGGTGATAAGGCCGCCAATTGTAAATACTAATGATAAACACCTAATTGAACAAGATTTTTATTTTATACAGATAAGACATTTCATGAATACTCGTATAATACTCGTACAAGGAACAGGAAAATTAAATTAGGAAAAACCTTAACAAACTACAAACTACGAGTATACTATCTAAAACTAAAAACTAAAAAAAATATGTAAAGTAGGGAGACTTAGGCAGAGTGCCCATAACACAGGCAGCATGCCTGCGCTGAATCGCCAATGATAGTCTTTGCGATCACCAGTCTCTTCCCTCAGACGCTTACTGAGTTCCGTGAAAAGCTGATGCGTACCGTGGCCTCATGGGCCTAGTGTCTCGACACAATGATAAACTAGTTTCTGTTTTTTTTTGTATTTGTATTGGTGTACAATAAAGTACTTTTATTGTATTGTATTGTGATGAAACAGATAAATTCCGTTGAAGCTGTTAGCAGGTCCCGGCTTTTCTGCAGTCGTTGGGCTAAGTTAAAGTCAGATTTGGATGACATGAAAGATAATTGTGTTCAGTTCGAATCATACACATGTAGTGGTTATTGGGAGGTATATTGAGGCATTTACAGTAACACAGTATGTGGATGAATGAATATTTATTGTTGACATGCATTCGCTTTTATAATAATGTATACAAGTACCTATAGTACTAGAATATTTCCGATGATACAAAACTGGTTTAGGTAGGTGTGGCTTAGACAATAGGAACAAGTTTAAATACCTTGTACCTACGAGTTGTTTACTTGTTGAAGTGCGTGTGCACATCTAGCTATTGGTGGAATATTATGGTAGGTACTCGAAAGTTCTGGGCGCGCCTTCTTGTATTATCTAGACGTATGACGTCAGAGGTTAGGCATGCGCCACACACATATCACGCTTATATCCCCGCAGGGGTAGGCAGAGGTGAATTACACAGGTCCCACGTAATAGGGGGCAGGCCTATTGCCGTCACCGGGCACACTATGTTCAAAATGGCCGTATGAATTTAATAAAAAGCTATATTGTAATTTTGAAAAAATATTGAAACCTGTTGCCTTGCGATGAAAGGTTTATTAAAGGCAACAAAATCTTACGTATTATAGCACAGCCAATGAAAGTCCTGGGCGTCTCGGACTATATTTTCCAAGTGTGTAGTTATAAACCAAACAAGACCCTGTAAACAAAGATAATAATATATATCATAGCTATGTGCAGTAAATTGTACTTATTTCTTTAATTTATTGTAATACTTTTCTTTTTTTTTTTTAATTCCGCGGCCCAAGGCCGCGGCCGCTCTAACGTCCGTTGCCGGGTGTCTCTGGTTACTAGCAGAGGGTATGTCCAGTGGCGCCCGGCGGTTTATTGTAATACTTAACTTTGTTTTTAGGTTAAAGGGTTTAGCGTAACATAGATATAATTTTCAACCGACTTTCAAAAAAGGAGGTGGTTCTCAATTTGACTGTATGGCTTTTATTTTTTAAAATTTCAAAATCCGTACTGGGTGAACCGATTTTGAAATTTTATTTTTATTGGTAGCTACTACTTCCCAACTGGTCATTTCAATTTGGTCCCATTCCGACAACTATTTGGTGCCATTTCAGTAGTTTGAAGTCGGTTGCTGTGTCAATTTTATTACATCTTACAAACCCCAGAACTATTGCATCAGGAATAACCAATTTCCCTAAAATCGCTTTTAGTAAATTCTCTGTACATTCCGTTAATCGAATGTTCGGTGTGTGGCAACGAATCAATCTAACGTGAGAATTCACTGCCATATTCCGTTTACTGTATCATACTCAATAAATATTGAGAGGCAGAGGTGTGAAGCTGGATTCATCAATTAAGTTTTGAATATACAGAATGAAATCAAATGGATATATTTCTGTATTCAAAAGCAACGCGTTTGCTTTTTCGAGTGTATATTTTTTTTAAATGAAAGCCCCTACTTCTAAAGTGGTCCCATTCCAATTTGGTCCCATTTCAGTAATTTGAAGTCTGTTGTTGTGTCAATTTTGACGTGTGTTTTTTAAATATTTAGATATAAATTATAAATCACAGAAATGTTAATATGAAGCAAAGAATAGATATGGCGGTATTGCTCATTGTAGATCAATGGTCAGTGCATTCCCCTTGTTAGGAAAGGGCCATGGGTTCGAGTCCTGACGATGACATTTCTATTATCTAAACATTTAAAAATCAAATAGAGTCAATATAAGAGGGATAGATGATAAACACACACAAAATCCAAGAAAGAGTAGATGGAACCGTTCTGTTGGGTGCACGTAATAAGAAGCGCCTCTATTGCGGCTTTCAGTTACTTTGAGTAGGTATAGTGCCACCAATGCGGGGTAGAACCCGAACCCCGTACGAGATGAATGACACTCCGTCTCTCCTTGACAGAAGCCGCATTGGCAGCCAAAAGTCTCATCCACCCGTCAGCTGATCCGCGTACAGGTTAGTATATATGACTTAAGTCCAAGAGATCAAAATAAATATTTTGCACATTCTCACTCAACGTCATCTAGCCCAAATTAAACTATAAGCTTGTGCTATGGGATCTAGACAACAGATAAACATACTTATATATTCTAAAATACATACATAATATACATAGATAACACCTAAACTTCGAAACAAACATTTGTGGATCACACAAATAAGTATTTGATTCAATTCGGGAATCGAACCCGAGACTCCGGAGTCAAAAGCCGATACACTACCGACCACGCCACCAAGCACCAAGCCGTCTTATGTTTATATGACCAATAAATGACAAAAATACGTTATTCAATATTTAACTATGGACACCAGGTTAAAAGGAATAGGTTATCTAAATGTGCATCGCATAGTAGTACTTGGACTTGACTTAAAACTATATTTTACCTCGGCGATTTTGCTCCACCTCAGCTGTTTGATTGAACGGCTAACCACATTCTACTGCATCATTGAGTTGCTATTTTCAGATGCATTTAGCTTAAATAACTTCACAATTCTCCGGTATTTGGTACAACTACAACTTTGAATGACTACTAAAACTTATCTTCAGTTGTTTTGAAAGTTGAACTATACAATCTGTGTATTAGAAAGTTACGGGGAGTTATTTTCTAAGTGAAAACTCGTATACCTCTAATGTATTACAAATGAAAGTTTTACCTACAACGACTAAGACCGTATTTTCATTTAAAAAGTTTCATAAAATTAATCTTTTTGCTAGAATGAAGAAGAATTTGATTACAGAATATTATTATTTTCAATATCAATCATAAATCAATATTATTGATTACAAATATTGGATAGAATCAGGCGTTACCTGGCGAAAATCCATGACATAGTAATGGTAAGTAAGATGTTCAAACTTCTTAAAATAATTGCATCATTCTCGCAATAATAATAATTGATTACATTTATAAATAAGTCTAATCCGAGACGCCCAGGACTTTAATCTAGTCCGAGACGTTCTTTACGACTTTCATTAACATTTTATTGCTAAGCTTAATTTTTTTTTTAAATTCCAATATTTCTGTTACTTTTTATTAATTTCATTCGACCATTTTGGACGTAACCCATTATATGTGTGCCCGGTGACGGCAATAGGCTTGCCACCTAATACGTGAAACTAAAAATACTGGCAAATTGTGGGTGTGTAATGCACCCATAGAGAAATTAAGGTCCATGAATGCACCTCTGCCTACACCTTCGGAATATAGGAGTGATATGTGTCTTTATAAATAAGACGTGGTTACGCAAATATAATATTATTCATTTCAAAACAAACTTTAACAGAATAGTTAATTCAAATACTTACGATGTAAACATTGTTACATAGACAGCTAGAAAAATAAAGCGCAAATTTTGAAGTTAGTATTAAATGCACAGACCAATTTGAAATAATATAAAATGTATTTTCATTTCACAGAATATGTGGTTTGTTCACAAAGTACATTAAAAATAGTTTATATTTTGGGTGTAAGTGTGCAGATAGCGTATTTTACTATTTTTAGTAAGAACTAACTTACAGAAAGATATTCTGAACTATAAAATAGTCTACAAACTATGCAAAAAAATACTGTATTGGTTTCGGTATGACATTTTCGTTATTCTTCTTCTTTTTTTAAAAACGTGGCTCCATCGATGTTCGTCGATGATTTAGCCAATGTCAAGGTAATGCTTGATTTTTCCCGCACAGAAGAACTAGTTACTGTGAACTAGTTCGCGGTACGGGACAAGGAAACGTTCGGTATTTTAGGTTTTTTTTAAGCCCACGGCCGCTCTAACGTCCGTTACTGGGCATCTCTGGTTACAAGCCGGTATTTCCAGTGGCGCCCGGCGGACTTTGACCACCCTTGGGTCTCTGCGGGGGTTTGGTCGGGATGAAAATCCCGCGCCGTTGGGGTAGGGTTTTATCCCGCGTCAGTGAGTGAATCTGGTTGTGTGCTATGTGGCAAAGGCCCCGCAGCACGCAACCCTTCTAGCCTGCTTCTGTAAGGACGGCGGCAGCGGGTGGCGATCCCGCCGTCCTCAGGCCCCGATCATGGAGGTCGATGGTCTTGGGCGTAGATGAGTCTGCGACGCCCTCGGCGCTGACTACGGAACTCGGCGGGGAGGGTACGCTCCCTCTGCCTCTCGGCCGCCTCCTTCGCGAGCATGACTTGCTCGCAGAATGACACGGCCGCGTTCCACCTACTCCCGCTGGAGACCATGGCTTGAAGCATGGTCTCCAGCGAGGAAGTGTTTGGGCCTGGATTCTTACCCAGCGCCAGAGATAACCTACAAGGCAACCACGCGCTCCGCAAAAATCCAAGTCAATATACATATATGTCACAGTTCTGTTTACAATAAAATGTAGGTACGCCTAAAAAAGACAAAAAGTTCTGTGTATTTATCTGGGTACTTAATGTATATTTTTTATTTTAATGTTGCTTTACCTACATAATTTACGTATACACTGTTTACTTAATGTGATATTTCATTATAAAATAACGTATGTAAATTGCCACGCTTTTGTTCGTATTCATTATTATTTTGATAATAGCAGACGCCCGAGACTTCTTCCCTTTCCCATTTCCACAACATTTTTTATTGCTTCTCCGCTTCTATTGGTTGTAGCGTGATTTGATTAGACACAAATTTTCAAAATCGAACCAGTATTTCTAGAGATTAGCGTGTTCAATCAAACAATCAATCGAAAATATCTTCAGATTAAGCAGTTTAGATTTCATAACATTAATCTCTTGGAACTTAAAACAACACGAGTTAAAATAAATTGTGAGAGATCTAAAATAGTATTTAGTTTAGTTGTTGCCCCTCGATGTTTGCAGATTAACCAGATTTAAACAATTGACGACGTCATAAGATTCTTTTGAGGGTTCCATACCCAAAGGGAAACGGGAACCCTATTATCCAGACTTCGCTGTCCATCCATCTATGCGTCCGTCCGTCTTGGGCTGTATCTCATGAATCTTGATAGTTGGAACGTTGAAATTTTCACAGATGATGTATTTCTGTTGACTCTATAACCAAAAAACAGAATATAATAAATGTTTAAGGGGGCTCTCATACGTGATTTTTTCCGTTCTGATACGAAACCCATTGTGCACGAGTCCGTCTCGCACTTGGCCGGTTTTTGTTTAATCCAGTCTGTCTAAGACGGCCTGTTAAAATTTTCGAGCAAAAAATCTTTCTATTACCCAATTTCTTTGTTATTGGAAGATTACGATCCAATAATAATGTTTGTAATAAATTTTTAAGACCAACATTGTTGTTGTATTTTCATTGGACTGTAAAACTCCAATCGCGTTGAAAGAAAAGTGTACAACGATCGTATTTTTATTTTATATCGTAAAATAGGTTAAGTTATTTCTTTAAGATTTTGTTGCAGAATTGTTTCAGAAGTCCCTAAATTAGGACAAAGTGCTGGAGTGTACCATGATCTAGGGTTAACTTCCTTTTTCTTATTTTTCAAAGTGACTGACTTTGCTGGCGTTATGGTAAATTTGTGTTTTCACAAGTTTACCATACCAACACACTAACTATGCTGGTTCCAAGATGTTTTCCGAGAATTCCATTTTGGGGATTATTTGTTCCCATAGTGATAGATCTTAAGTGCATACTAGAAATGTAAGACGTTACAGAGCTTCCGAAACAAATGCCCAAGAAAAATGAATGGGATGCGAGAAAAAAGATACGACCTTGAAGGGAGTGACTGAGGACATGAGGTCTGACAGAGATGTGTGGAGGAGGAAAACATGTTACGCCCACTTCAAGTAATTGGGATTGACTCTTATAGGATTTCAAAGTATAACTTTCTTTTAGGGGCACCGCCTTGGAGTTGTTTATCATGATTACTTGACTATTACAAGGAATTACGAAAGTGTATCAAATTCATCGCCCTGTTTAAACTACCAAAGATTTGAAACGAATCAAAGAAAATCAATAAAATGTCAAAGCAATAAACCCTTCGCGTAATCAGATCCTATCCCAAGGTTCCATCCAACAGTTCCGTATATCGTCTTGTGGAAAAAATCTCGAATTTCCTATTACTCAAGTGGAGCAAACTACTGACATTGCATACTGTAATTTCATCGTATGTTTGGATCAAGTTCTGCAATTGGCACCTCGTTTACAAACTTGAAATTCAGCTCCAAGCAAATCTCTTCAGAGAAATCACTAGCGATTTGTTAGAACCCAAGCCAAACTTACAGGTAAAGGCTGCGCTTGCTGTCGCTCGTAGTTATGAAATTCATTGAAAACTTATTTTTAGAATGGAAAGTTTATGTTTGAATTACGAATTTGGGGAGGAATAAATTTATTAATAAAATTTTAAAACAACCAGAGGTTTAAACCTTTTCGTGCTTGTATTTCACTTCACAAAAGTGTTTGGAATACTTCCTCCGACTAGATGCCACGGGCACATGAGACATGTCTTTATGATTAAACGTTCACTTTTTTTTATGTTCAACAGAAAAAACTGGTACGTCCTTCCTACATAAAAATATTAATTAGGATTGAAGTTAAGAAATTATGTTTTATTCGTTACATTACAACAAGTAAAATAAATAGGTTACGAAACAATAAAAGAAACCATCACCAGAACAGTAGTTTCTTTGAGAAATTCCCTAGAGTAAGTCAACACGTTATGTATGAGATTACGGTAGTCTTGTGGATAATATAATATTAAGGGTGCTAAGTTATTCAAACAATAACTCTGTACCTAAGTCATTTCTCCTTTATTCTAAAAAATGCCCATAGAATTTTTGTTACATTGTGTAATTTATTGAGTTCCTCTTAACTTTTCAGACAGTATTGTATTGAGAATTTGAAATTTTGCATCTACTGACTACGCCAAATGTCAAAATTCAGGAACAAATTTTGACATTTGACGTGCTCAACGAATCCTTAACTTCAAATTCTCAATTCAGAAACCGGCCGTAAGTATTACAATAATTAGTACATGTCGCGATTCACTCTTAATTACAACAAGCTTTTTAAATATTACATAGGTACCTGCGTTCGTATAGATTTTGTAAATGAAATAATGCCTATTCTACTCCAATAATCGTGTATTGGGGTAGAAATACTTTAAAGCCATAATCCTCACTAACTTATAGCTATAACGCCGAAACTATAATACGACTATTTTTTTTACATGTACGACTATTTATGACTATTTTTTAGCGTTATCAAAATTCTTTCAAATATGAGGATTACAGCTTGAAGCACACCAATTTTGTGCGTTCGTACCAATAAAATGAAATTAGAATGAGTTTAAATGAAATTGATGTCAAACAAAGACTGTACAATGCAATAGAAAACTGTTATAATATTATAGTTTCAAGTCAAATGCGTTGATTTACAAAATTGAAATCCACAAACCAAATGATGTACACCGCAAATTGCGGGCTCGTTATCATAAACATTCGATAGACACTAATGACTGAGGAAGGGCAAACACGGACTAGTTATGAATGATTTATAGCAGCTCGTGGCTCGTAGTGCCATATTGCGATTAGATCCGTACATCCAGTTTGAAAGATGATTAGAGTTTATATCATCTACCAGGCCATTAATAGTTGATGACATAAATATAGACAAGTAACAAATTTAAAAATAAAAAAAAACCACGATTGTTATTAAAAAGTAATTAAAAACCCGGTCAAGTGCATGTCGAATTCGCGCACAAAGGCTTCCATACCAAAAATAAAAATCACGTTTGTTGTATGGGAGCCCCTTAAATAATTATTATATTCTGTTTTTTTAGTATTAGTTGTTATAGAGGCAACAGAAATACATCATCACTGAAAAATTTCAACTTTCTAACTATCACGGTTCATGAGATACAGCGCAAGACAGACAGACGGACGGACGGGCAGTAAAGTCTCAGTAATAGGGTTCCCGTTTTACCCTTTGCGTACGGAACCCTAAGAAGGATAAAAGTGAGTTGTCATAGTAAGAACTTGCACCAATCAAACTCGAACCAATTACTGAAAACTGAATCATCAATCAATTGGACTTGTAATTCTGGAGAAAATGCCAACATGGATTTGCACAAACAAACATCGTCTCATCCCAATCGTATATACCGTGTCTGTTCCGTCGTGGGTAAAAGAAGGTTCAAACAGATAGACAAGAAAAAAATGTAGGTACTGTTTGTGTTTCGTTAGTCTTTTTACGACTACTTATTCTCTCCGACCATAATTTCTGGCTATTTCATCGTACACCCATATCTTGAAAACGGCACATGCGATTTAGATAATTATTTTTGCATTATCTTGCTTGATTAGATTGCAAGGACAACTTTTTGTGACCGTTGTGAACTACCCTTCGGAGACAAAAGTCACACACCTCTTTCTGATTTATGCCGTTCCCCAACCTTAGCTTATTTAACTACTGGTGGCCCTATGGTCGAACAGTAGACCTCGCGAACATTAAAAGCATTTTTCGGGATTTTCCCCCATCCTCCCAATCAAAAAAAAAATTGTTTCTAGTAAAGGAATACTTGTGCCAAGTTTTGTGGAGATCGGACTATAAATAGGGTCGCTAGCCCGAAAATACATTAAAACGTTATTTCACCTTATTTACCCTATTTCCCCCCCAATTCAAAAAAGCTTACAACTAAAAAAATGTACTAAATCAAGGAACACTTGTGCCAAGTTTTGTGAAGATCGGATAAAACTGTGACTACTAGCCCGGACCACACATACCTCAAAATGTAGACGCTTCGCACGTTCGGTCAATAACTAATAATATTTTTAATAGAATTTCAGAAATTTAAACTAGAATTTCCATTCTGAATCCATTAGTATCTGCCACCGTCATGTACGTACTGAAAACTTTTCAGTTTAAACTTTCATCGCAACTACACTCGTTGGTGCCCACAGACCGTTTGCAACTGTTTTCTCGCTGTTCCCATGGGAAATTGTATTGAGATGTAAGTAGACCATTACAAAATTTCATTTAAAACACCCTAACAGTTTACGTAGGTAATGCCGAAACAACTATCAAACTGACTAGGATAAATATGGTTAGTTATAATTATTGAAAACAACTGTTAGTCTTGTATCAGCAAGATTTTAGCAAGTCAAGGCAACCTCACCTGTAAGTATTGTACCTATCTGCCGACTTCGCACGAGACTGGCAAAAAATAAATATAATAATAAATAAATATTTTTGGACATTCTCACACAACGTCATCTAGCCCAAAGTAAGCTATAAGCTTGTACTATGGGGATTTAGGCAAAATAAAAAATCATTGCAAAACTAAGTCGCTTTCGTCCGTGTGTATGCTTAAATCTTTAAAACTACGCAACGGATTTGATGCTACGGTTTTCACCAATGGACAGCATGATTCTCGATGAAGGTTTTTGTGAATATATTTTGTCGGGCGGCTGATAAATATAAAAGCTCCTGGTTAGTTCATACTCCGAAACAATGGGACACATGCGTGGTTTTAAGTACGTTTTTATTTTATTGAATAGCAATGAAACTGAAATACAGACAAGAAATGTGAATTGCAAGACGAACACCAATAAATTTCCACAACGCTGCACAATTGGAAAGGTCGCCCTCGAACATTTGCAAATGGGTTTACGTTACTGATGGGTCGTTAATCACCGGATGACGCGGGGTAGTCTGTATACTGTACCTAATCAACTGGAAACTGAATATTTTTCTTTTACGTAATAGAATTTAAACTACCATCAAAAATAATTCTACACGCCATATTTTAATGCGACTATACCACTTGGAGAGATATAAAAAATGGAACACTAAATTATATTGTCTGACAAACAATTACACAATTTTAGGCACCTAGGTCATCCATTGTCATAATCTATTGGGGTACTTAGGTTCCTAAAATTGTGTAAAGTAAAGCATAGTATAAAACAAAGTCGCTTCCGTTCCCTATGTATGCTTAAATCTTTAAAACTACGCAATGAATTTTGATGTGGTTCACCAGTGGATAAAGTGGTGCTCAAGGAAGGTTTTTGTCTATGTAGTTTGTCAAGCGGGCGCCGCCAGTTTAGTATAAATTGTACACAAACGCCGTGTCAATGGCACATCAATTTTTTCGTGCATCCACATTTCATAGGTCTAGTGCTGTAGCCCTGGGCTGAGGAGCCCTTAGCGTATTTCTTTTAAAACATATTTGCAACGGTAGCTCCTCTTTATTTCTTTTTACAGTGAAATGAACTCTGTTTCTTACTGTGTTCAACATTATGTTCAAATCTGGTATATTTTAGTGTACGCCCTTTGAACACAATGAGGTAAGATGGCGACTACACTGTGAATATTATTATAATAATTTTCTCGTAGCGGTTTGTATTAGTTAACATAATTTTTAATAATGGCAAAAAACAAAGATCATGCATGACGTAAAAGATAGCAATGATGTGTATAATATTATACAGTGTGTAACATCCATATGGGTCAGTATGGGAAAGTTTGAAACTATGTCACAATTTGGAAATTGGTATTATTTTGGAAAAGGTTAAAAGAATCTGGAATGTTCGATATTTTAATCGGATTAGACAAGATAATATCATAATCTTATTAAAGGTAAAATTTCCTAAATTCAGAACCTTTTTCACCTTAAATCTGCCACAGACCCATATCAATTTTTAGTTGACATTTATAGTAAGCTGTGGAAAATTAGTTTGGCATTTCGTATTCTGGAGGCTCTCATAGTGGATTCGCTAAATGGAAGTTAAAATACAGTTTGCAAATGTGTGAGTGTTTAATTTTGGAAAGTTTTAATGTCACTCGTTTAGCTGGAAAGCGTCTTTTAATCATTCTTTTTACGAGTACTACCTACTTGATCTTTTAGAGCAAAGACACTGTATAACCAATATTTATAACATTTACCCATTATTTATTATTGACTGCTTCCGTGGCGTGGTCCGTAGTGCAATTGGCTTTCGACTCCGGAGTCTCGGGTTCGATTTCCGGGTCGAATCAAATATTTGTATGATCCACAAATATTTTTTTCGTAGTTTGGGTGTTTCCTATAGGTATAGTATTTATGTATGTATTTAGAAATATATAAGTATGTCTATCAGTTGTCTAGATCTAGATGGGCTAGATGAATGAGGTTATGTGAGAATGTCCAAAAATATTTATTATTTTAATAAAAAGTCTGGACAGGCCATTTGATTGTTATAAAAGTCACTCTATTTTGCATATTGGACAGTGTCTTAAATGAAAAATAGTCTGACTTTTCCAGTTTTGGCCAAGCCGACCTATGTAAAAACATACATATTATACATTGGAAACACCCAGACTACGGTACAAACGATGTTTCATCACACAAAGTTTGTCCCGATCCGGAATCGAACCCGAGACTCCGGTGTCGAAAGCGGATGCCGTACCGACCACGCCATCGAGTCAGTCGAGTTAAGTGTTACTTTGTAATCATTCTTTTTTCTCTTTACTTTTATTATTAACATTTAAAGAAGCAGAAAAACGTTCACAAGAAAATACTGTTCGAGTCTCTTGTGTTTACTTGGTCGTTAATGGCACTTGTGTTCAAAGTTACGCTTTATCATTCCAACTTTACGCTACGGCTGTTTTTGTTTGAACCAAGTCCAGGGAAAATAGAAACTTTGTCATTTATGAAATAGGTGTGAAAACTTATTGAAATTGATTGTCTACCGTCCCAAAGTCACAGAACAACAAATACTCGTCGTATCCTTTCAGTGGTTGTATCAAAGAGCAACAAAGAAACATCCAAGTTTTTACTATAATTATAAAAAGTCCTGTACTAAAACGGCAAAGCCCCCTTAAATATTTAAAAAACAGAATATACTGTTTTTTAGTATTTGTTGTTCATCTGTGAAAATTTCAACTTTCTAACTATCACGGTTCATGAGATACAGCCCAAGACAGACGGACGGGCGGGCGGACAGCGAAGTTTCAGTAATAGGGTTTCCGTTTTACTCTTTGGGTACAGAACCCTAAAAATAGTAGTAAGTTAATATAGAAATAGATGATAGGATCGTATACCCTCCCTTTCCAAAATATTAACTACAATTAACTCTAAATCAACCTTCACGATATTAACTAAATTAAAATGTGGTTTTAATAAAGCAGAATTTCAAATAAGGAGTAAAACTATCTTCGCTATCCCAGATGAGACTTCGGAGTTCCATACTAATTTGGTTACACCATTCTGCCATTGGATTAGGAAAGTTTCAAACGTTTATTTACAAAACTTAAGATAAACGGATTTGGAATTTGGTCAATTATTTACCCTAGCTATTCGCTCTTTAGGGACCTAACTTAGTAACGCATTTTTTTTCAATAAAAACTGTCGTGACCAAGGGAAATAGGGAGTATTAAAAAATAGGAGTTGGTGATAGAAGGGTGAAAATTTAGAGTGGTATGCATTTTATTGCCATTTATTAAATAAAAAATTGTCCAAAAAAATGTTAGTGGTGGACAACCATTTATCACTTAGGGGTATAAAAAATAGATAGTTGTCTATTCTAGTCTATTCTCAAACTGAATATGCATATAAAATTTAATTAAAATCCGTTTCGGAGGAGTATGGTAACTAACATTGACAAATTAGTAAAATAACAAATTATATACTGAAGCCTTCCTGGAGAAGCCTGCCAGCAAGTAATTATAATAATAATATTATACTATTATACTCGGAGAGTCTAACTACAGAACAGGTCTAACTACAGAACTTCGATATGGACCATGGGTTGTGAAAGTCAGATGGCAGTCGCTTCACGGAAAATATCGAAGTTCAGTCGCGAGCAATTAGACGGAAAGCGGACCACAACTGCGTTAGAAAAAGACTCGGTGGATGTTGACTTATACCACAGATTAATAAATAGTTACTACGTTACGTTACTGCTTATACACAAGAACGAATCATCGTACATTCACCAACAAAACCATCAGTTAATCTCCACGACAGCTCCTTTCCACGCACCAGTCAACAAGGACTTGTGAGTAGCACAATGTTATTCAAACAATATTTCGTACTTGCGTCACACTATTTGAATTTCATGAACGTATTTTGTAGCGCAGACTCTGTTATGTTTCTGTTTTATTAAATGAGCCCACGTATAAAATATGCAGTTGAATATACGAATACTTTCGGTCTGTTGGAAACACTAGTAACTATAAATGTATATTATATGAAAGGGTGAATATTTTCACCATGTCTGGAATGGTCAATTACTTATTGCAGTACCTATAAGTCAAGAGACACACCAGATTGTTTCACTATGTTTTTAAACTATACAGAATGGTCAGGAATTATTCAGTTTACTTACTTCTTCTTTTAAGTGCGAGGCTTGGTCGTTCATCGATGATGTTGCCAATGTCAAGGTAATGCTTGATAATTCCCGGCACGGAGGTCTAGTCACTTCGAACAAGTTCCCGGTGTGGGACAAGTAAATGTTGTTCGGTATTTGCAAGTAAGCGTCTATAACTCGGTTTTTGCTGAGCGCCAGAGGTAATATAAAAAGCCACCAGCAATGTGCTCAACAAAAACTGAACTAATTAGGTGTAATAATGTTTAGACACCTAAAGTTTCCTTAGTGAATAGATACGAATCTCTATAACTCCTCTTTACTATAATTTTCTCTCCTTTTGGTCTATAACTTGGTCATTTACCTGTAACAAAAACACGAATTCTAGTTAATTTACTTCAAATTGTCAGAACTGGATCGAATTGAAATGGGAACAAACGGAAATGGGACCAGCTTTCAAATAAAAAACATCATCAAAATCGGTTCACTCAGTCGAAAGTTCTGGGTTAACAAACATAAAAAAATATACAGTCGAATTGAGAAACTCCTCCTTTTTGAAGTCAGTTGAAAAGTTATCAACTCCTGACAAAATACCTAATACATTTTCAACAAACAGTGATATTGCTCAATCTAGATCCGGTAGCAAGAGACTGGATAAACACCAACTCACGAGACAATATTTGTCGAGAGTAATAGCATTCAATGCTTATTTCAAAATGTAGCCATTTCATTTATTCCCACGAAGAATTGATTTTCTTATTCATTGAAATTGAATTGCTAATTGCATTTAAATACAAAGGTTAGAATAAGTCGTGAACATTTTTAGAAATTATTTAATTTGAATCTTTATTTAAACAGTATACGGAAAAAAGTTAATTGAGCTAATGAAATTTGGAATTCACCATTGTTTTCTGACCTTTGCGTCGCTTCTACGCCCTTAGGTACAGATAAAAGAAGGCTAGTCTACGTACGAATACAGCTTTGACCATTGTCACATTGGACGAAATGCCGATTTGACGAATATCAGATTTGACCAATGTCGTTCAACCCGTATAGATGCCCCATACAAAGAAATGGAGCCGTTCGATATTACGGCTATAGCCCTAGGGACTAATATTAACGTACTCGTAAAACTAGATAGAATATGATAGAATATGGATTCCATTAAAATTAACTTTTCCTTTCGCATTATTCGTTTAATATCCAAAATTCGAGGAATATCGAATGGAAATCTTTTGACACCAAGCTGGAGGTAGTTGCTAGTTATATTTGTGGAACTTCTTCGATAACCGACGACAAGCATGAAATGCCATCGTTTTGTTTTATGAGGATGATGGTGTATGTTAAGGGTCACCGGTTCCAATAATCCTAAATTGATCTTTTCTTTTTTATTGAAGGGGCTACTTGATAGGCTGTTGGAGTTTAGGTTTGGAGTACCGAATGGTTATTGTAGTACGGGAGATGTAGAAGAACGACCTTCATCCATTGGTAACCGGATAAGACACACTTTTTAACAATCACCACTCGTCAACAAACATGCCTATGATAACCCGCCCACCGAACGTGGTTAAGGCTGATTTTTGTTGTATCTGGTGTCCGGTAAGAGCAATCCATGGGACCAACAAAATGTGGCAAAATGTGGGTAATTCACCACTGACTTCATAACCTCAACAGGGAGATAGATATATATAAATGTCATTATTTCTCCTAAAACAAGTAATACAGTGTAAATAGAAAAAGCTTTATCGTATAAAATAAAAACATCAGCGGGGTTTCGTGGTGTTTAGAGATTAGTCGTTTTAGAGACCATTTATATTTATTAAGTATTTGCACTTAAGGTTTTTACAAAGAAATTGCGATCTTTACCTTTAAGTAGTTTTGTACTTTTTTAACACATACAAGTTTTATTTTCCCTGAAGGGACAAACAGAAGTACGCAGATATACGTTCATGTTGTGGTTAAAGAATTTTATTTCTCATAACAACACAGTTCACTTAAAATGAGATACAGAGTAATATAAATAAATAAAGTGTTGCGCAGATTATTTGTTTCCTTCCACATAACTTACGACATGGATTTGTTTTTGAAATAAGTAGCCTTTTCAACCGACTTCCAAAAAGGAGGAGGTTCTCTATTCGACTGTATGTTATTTTTATATGTTTGGTGAACTTGGTGAACCGATTTTAATATTTTTTAAATGAAAGCTATTACTTCCCAAGTAGTAATATGAAGTCGGTTGTTGTGTCAATTTTTGACGTGTATTTTTTATTAAAGCATTATAAACATTTATGGTTTCTTTCCATGCGTATTCTATTTAGTGAGGACTTTATTTTAGCAGCCTCAATTATTATGCTTTCTTACTTTTCGTTATGATCTCATATATTAACAAAATTCAGCTGAAAATCCAGAATAACTTTTACATTACCGACAAAAGAGATAATGGAAATCTACTGTTTTATGAACATTTATGGGCTTACTAATATTATATGTGTCGTTTTCGCACAGCAAAGGAACAATTTTATGTGATTTATTTTCATAGAAATATTTTATATAGGTACTCGAGAGAGACATAATGTAAGGTACCTGCTATGTATTCAGATACACACGGCTGTTGTGGGACGTGGAATTCTCGCACGTGTGGAAATATGGATTGAGCCCGGTAAAGTATGAAGATATCTGTTTCTTACCAACTTGATCAAAAGAGGGGGTTGTAGGAAGTTCGTATCTACCTATATAGAATAGAATACACACACACACATATATAACGCCTATATCCCCGAAGAGGTAGGTAAAAATATTGGCCAATTGTGGGTGTATAATGCATGCAACTCTGCATTACACACCCACTATTTGCCAGTAGTTTTAGTCCCACGTAATGCGTCGTGTGTTAATGCTCATAATGTTAATCCTCTGCCTACCCCTTCGGGGATATAGGCGTGATATGTGTGTGTGTGTGTGTTTGTTGTTTGGTAGTACCCACAAATAACGTCTCTGTACCCGAAGAGGTTTGGCCCTAATTTACGATCTAAGTATATTATAAATATGTACAATAATTCGTCGGGGACAATCGTTAGTCTCACATTCTGCGGAGTCAACAACCAATCAAATTTTGCAGTCATTTAGTGAAATGAGAGAGCTTTTTTGCGAGGTTTTGCAAAATTGCAGCGTTAGCGAACACTCACATCGCAATTTGTCTTTATCATGCTGATGTACGAGGTTTCTGTATAATTTTATATATGGGATGGGATCCCCTTGAGGACGGGAATGAGTAAGTTTTTAAATTACCTTACGTAGACAGATATTCATCTCGACTTTACTTAAAACGGATTTTACTATTACCTTTGTGGTATTAACAGTGAGTGCGAAATGCGTACTACTACACTGATTTGCGGGCGTACTAATTCCCTCTGTCTGCATCTATGAGAATAACATTGAGTGATATTGCGTATGTGCGTGGGTGTATGTGTAAAGAAATGTATGGGTATAACCACATATTAATCTACAAAACTACTGTATGGGTTTAACGGGTACTTTTTTATTATTATTTAATCATATTGTAAAATTATATAAGAAAAAGTCGCAGAAAGATACGGCCGCGTTCCACCTACTCGCGCTGGAGACCATGGCTTGAAGCATGGTTTCCAGCTATTGCTGGTTTCCACGCCCAAACCCACTACGAGGTCCCGGTGCTGACTCGCCCACACTGAGCACTTCACCAATGAGTGGAGTGCAGTGTCGTCTTCGGAAACCTCGCAGTGTTGACACCGGGGAGTGACCTCACGAAACAGATAGTTACCAAAGCATCCATGCCCGGTAACGATTTGCGTCCCACGATACGTGAGATATGAGCTCAAAATAGCAAAGTTAGTGCCCATACATAAGAAGGGTTCAAGACAGGATGCTGGTATGTATAGACCCATCTCGTTGCTATCGACTAAGTCTAAAATTTTCAAATTATTATTTAAATCTAGGTTGCTCTGACATTTGAATGTGAATACTCGTAGAATTATAAATCGTACTGTGGACGCCATAAATACGTTAGTGAATGACATAATTACGAGCCTTAACTGCAAAAAACGGGTTGCAGGTATTTTCCTTGACATGAGCTCTGCTTTTGATGCGGTTAGTCATGACATTTTAATTGAAAAACTTGACCATTATGGCGTCCGAGGTGAAGCCAAATAAATCTTCACTTCTTACCTCAGTAACAGAAGGATGTTTGTGGAGATTAAAAAGGATTTTTCTGGGTTGTGTGGTGATACATGTACCCTGTGTGAACGTACGTACCGAAGTAAATTCATTGACATTAAAACTGGTGTTTCACAAGGTTCAAACTTAGGTTCAATATTCGTTATAATTTTCATTAATGACATGATAACTAGTATTATTAACAGATCACCTGGAAACACAAAGCTTACTGTGTTTGCTGATGATACTAATGCAGTGGTTTCGGCTGACAGCTTAGTAACTCTGAACCAGGAAGTTAATGCGGTGTTGCAATATCTTAGTGAATGGTTTGTTGCAAATTGTATGAAGATAAATCCGAAGAAATCCAACATCATGTTATTTAAGTCGACCAGTAAAACCTCTGATAGCCTGCTTTGTACTCTAAATGGTGCTAGGTTGGATACGGTGAGTGATGTTAAGTTTCTAGTGGTACATTTAGGTTCGCTTTTGAACTAGGAATGTGAACTTGAAGGCTTAGAAGCCAATTTACACTCGGCATGTTATGTTCTGAGAAGTTTGAGGGATATGATAGGTTTACAGCAACTGAGGGAGGTGTATTTTGCACTGGTCGCATCTAAATTGAGGTACAGTATACTGTTCTGGGGTGGCAGCTACCAATACAACGCAGCTACAAAAACGTGCCATTCGGACTATGGTACGTGTTGGTCAGCTACAGTCATGTAGGCCGTTCTTCAAGGAGCTTGACATATTGACTATGCCAGGTCTGTATTTTCTGGTCTTGCTTTCTTTTCTGGCTAAAAACATCCATAGCTTTGAATCAGAAGAGGAAAGGCTACTGCGGGAAAGTACGAGAAGGAAGTATATTTCTTCCGTTTTTAGGCCGACTCTAAATGTAGTCAAGCATAGTTCTTTCTACACTGCGTTTCAGTGTTTTAACAGTCTTCCTCTGGAAATAAAAAGCGCGTTATATTCGAAAAACTTTGAAGCTCTAGTCAGGAGTTTTCTAGTTGAAAGTTGCCGGTACTCGGTTGACGATTTTATAAGATTAAAACTTTTTGTAGGAGTACAATAGATTATTTTAGATTTTGACATTGTTTTTATTTTTAGTTATTTTTATTATGTAACAGAGTTGTAGTTATTAAGTACCTGACATTAATTTTATTAAATTTTTTGATATAATAATTTTAATCTGTTAATTATTTTATTCTTTTTCTGATTTCATAATTTTATTATGTTAATTACTTTTATTCTATTTTGATATATAATAATTTTATTCTATTAATTAATTTTATTCTATTTGACCAAAGACCTTATAATACAACGGACATAGGATCTAGAACAAATCGCAAGAAAATAATGTCCCGAGTCGACCTATACATTATACATAGGCATACATAGATATAAACAAATTTCATATTAAAATTTAAACCTTGATTCAACGGAATAGTGTTCACTTTTGTTTGCACTAATTTATCGCATTACGTAGCTTCTATCTGTCCGCCTGACTAATTCACCTCATGCAGCTTATACTTGAACGACGTGAACATAGAAACAATGGAGTAGGTTTATTTTGTTAAAGTCTTTTAAGGATTCCATGATATGTACCTACGTAGGCGTAATAATTAATGTAAGACTACAATAAATTCCATAATCTTATAAATTGTAATTACTTGTTTATGTTAGACGAAATAAGCTGAAAAACTAATTAACGACTGACAAAGATTTTTTTTTCGAGTCAGTTTCATAATAAGTAACTGTAGTGTATGAATAACAAAAAGGGAATTAATGAATTTAACTAATTATAATATTATAAATGCCAAACTTCTTGCGGGTGTCAAAGTTCTTCCGCTTTCATTACTATTTTCATAACGCTATGTCGCTACGTCTACTACAAGATAGCCGTGTTTCAAGTGACTGAATTAGTTGCTAAAACTGCGCATCATTAATTTATTTTTATCTTATGGTTAATTTTTGGGATACGAAATTATTGGCTACTAGCTGATCACCGTGACTCCGCCCGCGAGATATAGTTATCTCGGCCCCGATTCCCGTGGGAATACATTACCGAGAATCCAAATAAAAAGAAAATAACAGTACATACACGAAATAAAATGACATGTGTAATTATATTTATGACAAAACAATGATACCCTGTGAAAATTAAAAACATTTTTGGGCTTATCTCCTCCATTCAATCAAGGGATTCTTGTACAAGTTTCATAAAGATCGGACCTCTTTTTGTTATGTCCATAAAATGAGCCGAACAAACAAGATTGTTATTTTTTGGATCAAAATATTCTTCTCGCCGTGCTAGGGCAATAATATTTTTCCATTGTGCACAGTGTACTGGATCCCGAGGAAAACTGAAATAGATGTTGGTTCATATAACGAAAAAAAAATCATAAAGAGCCAAGGCGTCTCCACTATAATCTTTGTTCCAAATAGTTTTATCGCTATCGGTAATCCGAATAAATCTGAATGGTCATTTTGTTAGTACATTATTCAGTGAAAATGAAATGGTCTCTTTCTTTTTACTGAGCTTGGGATGAGTTCGAAAGAGACAGATAGGTACTTCGATATTGGACTGGATTGCAATATTTACTTTTATCTTTTAATTTATTATCGACGAAATACTGTATTTTAAGTGAAATAATAAATTGCAAATAATAAAACAAAAGCTTATTTACTGAAAATATGATACACCGGCTTCAATTTGCTTTTTTTTCGTAGTTTTTACACGTTTTTACAATACAGTACGGCATTGTGCAACGTGTTGTCGTTCAGTTGTCAAAATCAAGACTGGCGCGCGATTGTTTCTCTTTTAGCGTTTTGTTTCTCTTTTAGTTCGGACACTTTTGAGCGATGATCCGAAATCCATTGTATTTAAAATCATTGTATTTGACATTCTTTTTTTCTATTATGAATATTTAATGACATGTATTATTTATTTATCATTATGTGACATTTCGATACAATGTGAATTGTTTAGAAATAAATACAAATACAAATATGAGAACCATACTATAGTAGTAATCTAAATACATACTCCTTACACATTTTTATATTCGTTTTCGTTAGAACCTAAAATTAGATGAACTTGCGTCGAAAAAACTTTTATGTCGCAAAAAAAACGCGCGCAGTACTAATTAAGCACACCGTAAAACAAACTGAGTCCTTGCCACGTTCGGGAATTATTTTTAACCCGTGCCAGAAGCTTATCCAATGTTTTGATTGGAAATCATGAATTCTATATTTCTATTGAGTACAGTGGAACCAATTTATTCATGGCCCACCATAAATTCAGTTTGCCAATCCATCTAACTGCAATAAGGTCGAGCAGTCCATAATTGCAAACTATATTTGCCTGAGTTTTAGCCATTAACGGATAGCACAAAATAGGGAACAATACCGATAGGTAGGTACATCATTATGTCCAGTTGAAGTGGTCTTGTATGGTACCTTATTCTATTATGAACCCTTTATTACTAACTCAAAAACTAAGTAAATACCTTGAATGAAAATACACGTCAAAAAATTGACACAGCAACGTACTTCAAATTTACCGAAATAGGACCAAATATTTGTCGGAATGGGACCAAATTGAAATGGGACCAGTTGGGAAGTATTAGTTTTCAATTAAAAAAATCGGTTCATCCAGTCCAAAGATATAAGGTAACAAACATAGAAAGAAAGAAAGAAAATGCCTTTAATTTCCACACAGACTCAGACACACAGAAATACAGAGAAATACAGGGTACCTACACAAAAACAAAACATTAAAAAAAAAACAATAAAATATAGTGAGTGAGAAGTGCCTTTGTGAAGATAGGTACCCGTGAACCACACCAGTGCAACCACCTAGTGCCTTATCTGTGTAAAAATTAGGCCCACTCAGCTTGATGCTGTTGGACAGCGCTGTTTTTCAGAGAGGGCCTAGTGACGAGATGGCGCCCCCCTCCCACAAATTAATACTAAAATAAACAATAAAAAAAATTAAATAAATAAATAAACAAATAGATCATATTACAAATAAACTGAACAAAAAAAAATAAAAATGTGCACAACATGTATCAAATATAATATGGTAATATTAATAAATAACAGAATACAACTGACCCCGTGCACCCACAGACAATACAATACAATACAACAATTGTAACGAACCGGCTAAATAAGATGCTGCCTATGTTTTTTTTTGTTTACATAAAAAAACATACAATTGAATTGAGAATTTTTCCGTTTTTGGAAGTCGGTAGATTCTAGTGTTGTTATAATATACTTAGTAAGTACCTACACCTATAGATATATTAAACTTAGGCTACGTGGAATTTAATACCATAGTATTTAACTTTAGATAACAAGTTCTTAAAGCCAAGTGACATTTGAAAACTGTTTCAATATTAAAATAAGGTGAAACCAAGTCACTTTGATCTCTCACCCCGATTACTTTAATTGAAAAACTTCGTTACAAGTCGACGTCGCGTCGTATTCATTGTAGAAGAGGACGTTAAGGCGCTTTGCAGACGGAGCGGGGCGGGCCGGGCTGGTCAGTTTCACGGCGAACGATAGCGCAAAGGGAATCCTATACTACCAACGCGCATGAAGGGCAAAAAGACCGCGCCGCAGGTGCCCGATTCCCTTTGCGCTATCGTTCGCCGTGAGGTTGGCTGGCCCGGCCCGCCCCGCCCCGTCTGCAAAGCGCCTAAATGTCTGTTCATGATTGAAAACGTATAACTATCGTTGTGAGATGCCTCGTTTTTCGACGGTGTAGATTTTTTCTGAAGATTGTATAAAATCCTATTATGCTCAAGATAGAGCACATTGTAAGGAGTTAAGGAAGGCCTTTGCCCAGCAGTGGGACAGTACAGGCTGAAAAAATAAACTAGGTATGGAATGATGGCTGCTAATTGCAAATGTTGAGCGGAGCAAATGTTTTAAAAAAAAATCGAAGGGCTGCACCGTAATCAAATAAAAAAAAAATTTTTCATTGTTGACGCACGTGTTTCCATGGCAACCATTTAATCATCTGGTTTTTCGGTGATTATTCCTCCGTGGTCAGCTCTATTTTCATGATTTCAGATATATGCACTCCCGGGTATGATGTCGACCAGCATGCCAAATTTCTTTCCCGGCGTAGACACGGCATTCCACACGTTGGTGGAATGCTCAGCCTGGGCGAGTCAGCGCCGGGACCTCGTTGTGGGCCTGGGCGTAGATACTCTCTCACTGGAGACCATGCTACGAGCCATGGTCTCTAGCGAGAGCCAGTGGAACGCGGCTGTTTCCTTCTGCGAGCAGGTTATGCTCGTGAAGGAGGCGGAGCGTATCCTCCCCGCTGAGTTCCGAAGTCTGCGGCGAGGGCGCAGACGTGACTACCCCCAGGACCATCGACCACCATAATCGGGGCCTGAGGACGATGGATTAGCAACCCACCGTCCTTACAGAAGCAGGCTAGAAGGGCTGCGTGATGTGGGGCTGCACCCCACCCACGCCTTCACTCACCGATGCGGGATAAAACCCAACCCCAAAGATGCGGGGTAACACCCGACCACCACGCAGGTGGTCAAGGTCCGCCGGGCGCCACTGGGAATTCTCTCAGTCTCTACCAGAGGCGCTCGGCAATGGACGTAGGTGCAGCCGCGACGCGCGGAATAAAAAAAAAAAAAAGGACGTTCTTTCATACTGTCTATATATCTATAAATAGATACTGGGTATGCAATGCATGCTACTAATTGCAAATGACAAGCGCAGCAAATTTTCTTAATTTTTTTTTATGCTCTATTTCATGATTTCAGAGATATGCACTCCCGGGTATGATGTCGACCAGCATGCCAAATTTGGTCAAAATCGGTTTCGGAGGAGTTGGCACACAAACGATTTACACTTGTCGTCTAAGATAGAGCTTCGCTTCGCTCGGCTCAGTAACAAACCTGACCAAAGGTTGAACCCGTTTCACATAAGAGTGTTCAATTTAAACGTATGTATCACTTAGTCGTAGGTAAAAATAACGAAAATCTGAATTTAGTCGCGTTTAGTCCAATACGCGTTTGGCCCAATCCACCTAATTCGCGGTTAGTTAGTAACCTACCCAGAAACGGGCAAACTTTGCCAAGTAAGAATGTTTTATTGCAACAATATTTTTTGTTTTTAAAGTAGGACCTACTACAACTGTAGGCATAAGGCTGCAAATACGAGTGTAAGTAAGTTTACAAAAAGACAAAATTTTTCACGAAACCTTGTAAATATTATAAGTCCACATTTAAAAATACAGTTAATCTTTAAGTCCCCATCACAAGAGTAAGTTTAGTCACACGGCATACGTAATAAGTTTCGACACTGAGTGCTCAACTGAATATAGTATTCCTTTTGAGCATGAACACCGTACATCTGGCTTAAAATTTACGGGTTTATAATTACTTTACCATTTGTAGAATAGGTATTATATTTTAAATTCTTGAATGACATTGTTCTGTTTAAAAATTATTTACAAGAGATTTTATTATATAGTTTTGAAACATAAAGAAATTTTAAATCGCAAAAAACTTGAAAGTGAAGCCTTTCCCTAACAAGGGGAACGGTCTGCCAATACGCTACGAGGATATTGATATTGATATCACTCAATTTTATAACTTCTAGATCGCGTTTTAACGGTTAGCTCGTAGCCACCTATCGAAGGTGCTCTTTAACTACGTGTACCAGTGTATCGTGTTACAACGATATTTAAACAGTGAATTTTTAGATAGGGATACGAGGAATTACTATCACTTATTAGATCTAATCCAAATACAAACATATGGTAAAATTTTATTTTCGAAAATCTGGCTACAAGAAAAAAAACCTAGTTCTTGTGAACATGACATATAACATGAAACTAAAATAAATGTACAATGTTGGGAATCCGACAAGTATTATTCACAAATCTTTTTTATAAATGGTCGAAAATCTCATCTAAGTAAAGCCAACATCCCGTAAAAACTTGTTATACCGCAGGGGGTACTCATGTTGGAGCGTAATGTTCGTCGAACAGAAATGTTCACCGGTACGATGGCAACTAGGTGAGAATAACTTTTCCGATCCGCTGGACTCATACTGGCTGCAATAGACAACTTTACAGTTACCATTAGAGGGGTTAGAAACAAAATATATTTCAAAATCACTCCACTAAAAAGCTGTAGAGAGCGTGGAGGTCTAATTGAGACATTTAAGATCTTGAATAGTCATTATGATATCGAAGGATTTGACGGACTATTTTTACGGAATGAGAACATTTATCTAAGAGGTCACCATCTAAAGTTGCGGACTAGTTTCACACAACAATCCACTTAAGCACTTCCTGACCAACAGAATTGTTATCATGTGGAACAAACTTCCGGAATAAGTGATATCTGCAGAAAACGTTAATGAGTTCAAGAATAGGCTTGATTAATATCTAAACTCCAATAGAAACTAGTGGAGAGTAGCAGGATACAGGCACTACCAGTTGATTCAACTGCTGCCTGATTTCAATAATAATAATAAAATAATATTTTTTAGAAAAAGAACATTTAAAACAAACCAATAAATAAAATGTAGACTCGTTTATACTTTTGACGTTTTTTTAAATTGAGAACTGGCTGAATCTCAACGACCCTTCAAAAATACGTTGTTCTGTATTAATAAGTACTTACGTAATATAATACCTACTACCATTTATATTAATTACACAGCATTTCCTTTTACCTTTTCTGGGTCTCTAATGGAGCGTATTCCATTACCGTTTTGTTATAACAATGGCCAAATAAGTGCGTTTTAGCGGAGTTAAATTTGGTAAAAGAGGCCTTATGTGCGTTTTGAACCTTAATAAGTTTATTGTTTATAATATATTTAAAAATGAATCGCTGAATGTGTTGCTAAGCGCAAATCTCGAGAACCGATTTCGGTAATTCTTTTTTTGTTTTGATCGTTACTATCAGGAGAAAGTTCTTATAGAGAAAAAAAAAGTTTAGCGTAACATTAAAAAAACATTATGGGACAGATAGTTGTTTATACTCGTATAAAGAAAGAAATATATAAGTTTGTGCTTAGAAGTAATTTTTAAGTATACAAATTTGTCCTTTATTATTTTTTTTTAATATCCATCTGGCAAAATAACCTTTGGTATAACCACTTACTACCATGGGTACGATGCCTACCCCTTAAGCGAAAATAAGCGTGATTGTATATTTATTATGTAGGTTATATTATGATGGAAAAATATTTCAAGTGGCTTTATCTGAACGCTTTCAAGCGTTAAAAATTGCGGGCCAGTCGTCAAAATATAAGCTTTATGATTGAACGCTTTGTTTTGTTGGCTAAATTTATACGTATAAAGTATAAAGCAATTTATTTTGCTACCCCTGTTTGTGATTTTACTAAAACCACAAATCAATACAAAATAACTTTTCTCATTCGTATTATATCGATGTTGCTTTTATTTTAACTCGCTGGTTCTTTAGAAAAACGACAAAGAATACTCTGCCTGTGACACTCATGTAATTGCAAATCTTTACAAAACAAACTTAAGAATTTGATATTAGTGGAAATATTGGAAAATAAGATTAGAAATAAAATCCGGCCAAGTATGAGTGGAACTTGCACACAAAGGGCTACGTACCAAAACGGCAAAATAAATCACATTTGTGGTCCCATACCACAAATGTGAATTTTTGCCCTCGTAAATATTTATTATATTCTGTTTTTTAGTACTCGTTGTTATAGCGACAACAGAAATACATCATCAACTTTCTAACTATTCCGGTTCACGAGATACATTCTAGTGACAAAGGGCGGACGAACGGACGGACACAGCGAAGTCTCAGTAATAGGGTTCCAGATTTACCCCTTAGGTACGGCCCCCTAAAATTCATAAATTGCATTGCAGTTTGTTCCACCAACCTGTTGTTGTGAAACCAGAAAGAATAATATGCCAATACATTCTAATATTTGTAAGATAAAAATGCAGAGGTAATTAGTAGTAGGTATTTGCAATTTTTATGACATGGGATGGTCAGAACTCTCTGCATTGTTCCGTTGTTCTATAATAAACAGTCTTGACGATTAGCAAAACAAGTAAACTTAACTATGAAATAACTATAAACTATGTAGGTTCTCCTTTGTGTGTTGTGTTTTATGACCCATGAAGTAAGTGCTACAACATTGGATGCGTCTGCCTTTGACAGGGGGTAGAGAGTGGTCTTGATAAGGTTCATGTCATCGTTGCAATATCCGTAACACTATTACTATAAAGTATAGCAGAGTTATAAGAGCCGGCGGTTTCTCCCGTCTGTGCATGTGGGTATTTTTCTAGTATAAACATGGCCGCATGTTGAAAGCCGTAATGGTGAAAGAATTTTTGAAATCGGTTCAATAATTTTCGCACATTTCGCCAATTCGTTAACTCCCACGTAAAAGGTGGCGAACCTATTGCCGTTTTACGGGAAGTATAATTGCCAGCGCTTCGTCCGTTTGTCAACAGGTGGACCGCGTGCAGTTGACGATGACTTGGGCCACGGATATGTTATTCAACACAAACATTTTTATATTTTCTGAGCCTGAGACGCCCAGGACTTTAATTCGCTGTGCCACAGCAGCATGTAACATTTTATTGCCTTTCGTCAACATTTCATCGCAACGGAACGGGTTTTAAATGTAGTTTTCAAAATTATAATATAGCTGCTTATTTTATTAAATTAATTCGGCCATTTTGGACATAACCCACTTTCTAGAGTGCCTGGTGACGGCAATATTCTTACCCCCTATTACATGGGACTAAAAATACTTGCAAATTGTGGGTGTGTAATGCGCCTCTGCCTACCCCCTCGGGGATATAAGCGTAATAAGTGTGTCTGTCTATAATATTAGTATAGATTCTATAGATGTCCTGTAACTAAACTGAATACTTTCAATTATATTAAGCTATAAACAAGACTATTATACAGCTTATGGTTCCCTTTATGCTGGGCCCTACATGCTGCTAAAACAGCAAAAGCATTTTAATTGTAAATTTACAAGCTGTGTGAAGGATTAACTTGTGTTGTTTACTAGATAGGCAGCCAATATATTCACTTACGCCTGTCTGTACTACTTAGAATCACATAAATCAATGCCCAAGGTTCTGTTCGTAAACCTTTTGTTACTTGTAAGTATAACTGATTATTATCGAGGACTACGAAATTTGATTCTTTTACTGATTCGTATTGGATTTCCAACTGCCGATACCGAACAGAACAACCTCGTTAAATTTACTTTCGTTTTGCGAGCTTCCTTACGTCTAAGACTTACATCGAATCCATAAAGGGAAGTTCAATACTTGATTTATGCGATCTACTTCAAGTTCAATAAAGTTTATTTTTATAAAAAAAATATCGTGGTAAACAAACTTATATTATTATTAAAACCTTAAAATATACATACATTTGCAATATACCTCTTTTGAATTGCCACGCTCGAATATTAAATTCTCTTAAACCTTAATGCTAATTAGGCAATTAGTAATGGCAATTAATATACAATTTTGAACTTATGGGGACAAATTACAGACAACCCAATTTAATTTCCTGCTGTGAACACAAGGTGCTCAAACATAAATTTGGAAGTGATACGAAAAGCTCACATGAATATTATACATTTTACTTCATGAATTTTCATTTGCGATAAGGAAATGGACCGGGCGAGTTCCTGAAAAGCCTCTAGTATTGTTTCCTTCCTTGTCATTATGATTGACTGTGGTAACAGTTATTCAGAGTAACCCTTACACAATAAATCTTTGGAAGTTTCCGCTATTAACATAATCTAAGAAATTATCTAACAGTTTGAGTAGTACTGTAAGAACCTATTTACGTTTCATTTTATGACGTAACCTCAATGTAAGATAGGTAGTTCAGTTTTAATAGGTATTCTAGTTTTCGAGGTCCCAGGGTCGAATCTTGGACCTTTCTAGGTTGTTTTCTATGTATAATATGTACCTATCTATGTATTTAGAATTATATAAGTATGTTAATCGGTGATCTAGATCCTATAGCACAGGATTATATGTATTAGTTTAATTTGGGTTAGGTAGATGGCGTTGCGTGATAAAGTCTCAAAAAAGAGGTCACTAGTAAAGACCTAAGTACTGCGAGGTTTCCGACGACGACACCGCACACCACACGTTGGTGGAGTGCTCAGCGTGGGCGAGTCAACGCCGGGACCTCGTAGTGGGTCTGGGCGTGGATACTCTCTCGCTGGAGATCATGCTTCTAGCCATGGTCTCCAGCGGGAGTAGGTGGAACGCGGCCGCATCCTTCTGCGAGCAACTCATGCTCGCGAAGGAGGCGGCCGAGAGGGAGAGGGAGCGTACCCTCCCCGCCGAGTTCTGTAGGCAGCGGCGAGGGCGCCGCAGACTCATCCACGCCCAAGACCATCGACCTCTATGATCGGGATCGCCACCCGCCGTCCTTACAGAAGCAGGCTAGAAGGGTTGCGTGCTGCGGGGCCTTTGCCCCATAGCACGCAACCAGATTCACTCACTGACGCGGGATAAAACCCGGGGGGTTAGGTCGGGATTCTCATCCCGACCTAACCCCCGCAGAGACCACAGAGGTGGTCAAAGTCCGCCGGGCGCCACTGGAAATACGTTCTGCTTGTAACCACAGACGCCTGGCTACGGACGTTAGGCCTTGGGCCGCGGAATTAAAAAAAAAAAAAAAAAAAGACCCCTACTAGTATATTATAATATAGACTGTATTCTAATATACTAGGTATTAAACTAGTACTTACATTCGTTCATTCTGTTTTCACTGCCATTCTCTTTCCCTGTAGCACACCTTTTTTTAGTTCTAAGAAAATAACTTTATCGATCAATGAACGAGGTTCTCTCTCGAGCACATAAAAAAATCTGTTAATGGCAATATGTTCACACCTATTACCCAAAACTAAGACAATTACGGACGAAAATGCCTAATTATTAGGGAAATCGAACGACATAGATACGCCTAGCCAGTACGCCTAATTATATACATTTACACTCGGTTGCACAAAAGTTCTATTTAAAGCTCAATTAATTAAAGGACCATTAATGATAATGCTATCATTAATTTTTAGACGTTGCACGAAGCTACTTTAGCAATATTTTAGGAGCCTTTAGTTAATGGAGACATTAACGCGATGTTGCTATTATCTGCCCATTTGAATGAATGAATCTGAATGATTTAAAAAAAAAACGTAAACTCGTTGGATCTTTGACATCTGATATTTGTCATCGTTTGATTTAATGGCAGTCCGCACTTTGTAACATATTTGTGTTGGCAAAATTGTCAATCAAGAGAATTTGAATATTCGTCTCCTTTTACGTCTTTTATAAAAATGTCTGAAGTTCATTGTTATGTACACAGGACGCAATTCAGCAAGTTTCCGAGTCACCTAAAATTTAATTAAGATACAAATAATTATTATTTACCTATTTCTTAGCATACTTAGGTACAAAATATAACTAACTATAGTGGATCACAAATTTACCCTTTGAATGATTCTGCAAACTGTGGATTTATGTACATTGATAAGATCCCCTAAAATTTGTTGAAAAGTTCCTGTGGCGAAGAATCTTAAGCATATCAGCAACTGGCTTATGCCGTCAATTGCTTTATTTCTCCGAGTCATCGGCTCCAAGTTAAGAATTTCAGCTATCTGAAGTGCTGTATGCTTTGAAACTCTAAACCGCACTCTGAAATCTTCACCATAGTATTTTTCCAAAAAAATTACTCTGTCCGGAATATCGCGTCGAACTCTTTGATCGGAAATGTCGTCAACATCAGACAATGACGATAAACTGTAGAGAGACATCACTCAAAATTTCTAAAATTGTCTTCAATATTATTTGTATTTTCGGGTTTAGTGGACCATTCATGACATATTAAAATTTGAAGCTACTAACGTCAAATTAAAGGACCTTTAGGGACTAATGTAGTTTTGTGCAACACTAAAATGGCGATAATCCAATTTAATGGGCGATTTGACGTTTCTTTAATTAAAACTTAAAAAAGGCCTAAAGGAGCATTAAAAATAATCTAATATTGTTTTGTGCAACACTTTATTGTTCCATTAGAGTTTAAAGCCACCTTTAAGATTTAAATGGTGTTTCTGCAACCGAGTGTTAATGAAATAATTTCATATTATTAACCTTGTCTTGTTTAAAAGTCATATACCAAGGGACCCGTAGGTGATAGACCCACATAGTCCGCCCGAGCTATTTCATATAAGATATTTTCTGCAGAACTTTACGAGCACAATAAGCCTTAAATTAAATTCCTATTGAAATCTCTAGGTAAGTCCGTAGAAGCGTAGAAGTCCAATACTGAATGGCATTTCATTTTATGTTGTTAATTATCACATTTTAAATTCAATTTATTAACAATTTTATTTTAATGAAGTCAAATTAATTACAAAATATGTGTTTAATAATCATTCATTTAAATTAGATAAATAAAATAAAATACCGAAATAAATTAAAACATTTCGTTTGTATGTAAATGAATAATTCTAATTGTAATTTACCTTTAATATATTAATTCCTAAACAAAACTCTTGAATTGTTTAAGTTTTTGTCCAGAAACTTTAGTCAACAAGTCCTGCATGCCAATCCAAACGTCAAAAACTAACAAAATATTTCCAAACACATTTCACCATAAAAAGTATAATCGAAGTCACATACACCTTGGAAACACTAGGTTCACATTTTTTACTTTACAAACCGCGGTTCAATTTCAAAATTCTGAGGGCGGCTGTTCAGTACCACGGTTGGCACACGACTGACGTTGTCATCCCTACAATAATGGTCGCGAACTGCCTACTGGAATACTGCACATGTACCTATAATACATACACTTGGTCTGCAACTGAAAATGGGAAACTAGGTTGCTTCAAATTAGTAAGAATTCTTAAAGAAACCCTAAATTTTTTTAAATAAAGCACTGACTCCAACTGAAATGTATGTTACTGAAATCTACTCGGAGGTTTTGAATTTCGAATGTGCGAATTTAAAAGGTTTGTAAAAGTAGAAAATAAAATTGAGCAGAAGGAGGAGTAGGTGGGAGTGGTTCTTAACAGATTTATGGGCATCTTGGAAGACAATGGCCTGATTCCGGAACAAGAGATTGCAGTTTTCGTATAGACCCTTTTCATTTCACGTTGTGACGTAGACTAATCTCCGCCGGAGACTTTAATGACTTAAATGGGCATTGTTTTTGAGCGGTTCATCCAATGACGTCATTAGTTACTTGAGTAATTAATGGCTGAGAATAAATCTTGAGAGGTTGTTAAATGTGCAATGAAGGGTCGCGAAACCAAGTTTGATGTTAAGACGACTCATACATAATACGCTTAATAAATACATAGATAATGTTAAATATGCGATGTCCCAACAACTCGCTAGTTAATAGGTAGAGGGAGTGGTCTCAATCAGGTACTTTAACACATTTGAAAAACCTACTTTTTGAAATTGATGTTATTTTGGGTCTAGTGTTTTCGGTCTAATTTCTTTGTGTAAATCTGTTGTTGCTTCACCAAATTAGTATCGCTATTCAACGTGGCAACCGCAACGAAACCAACATTCGTAACCTTCCAGTCAGCAAACACATGGCAAAATTTTACATACGAGTTTCTGTAAATATTGTAATGTAATATTGTAATGATTGTACTTTAGTTGGTTTTTATATATGTTATAAAATCTATCATAACTGTAATAAATGTAGGTATTGATAAAAATATTGCACGATAAAATAAACTTAGACAATACATGTTATCAATTCAATCGATGCCTATTGATACTCCACTGCTAACTTTGTTAGTAACAAGTGTACCAAACTGACAGCTCTTACTGAATGATTGTGGGTTTTCTATTATACTTATGGTCCTCGGTAACGCCAGTAGGCTTTAGGGGCAAGCCGTTACGTGATACCAACAAAACTAAGAGTAAGCGTGATTGTATGATGATTATTAACTAATTTATTACAGAACCTTTAAAACTATCGCGTTTCATAATCTATATTATTGTATTATTTTACAGGAAATTAACGCCGTAGATATGCTCAGCAGGTATCTTCACCAAAGCTCCTCTTCAGAATCACAAAGACGAAGCAATTCCCATTGCTGAGACAGCCAGCCTGTGACCTCGGTCGGTGTAACCTGGTCGAAACGTCAAGCACAAAACAAAAAGTATGTAGGCGCATAATATCTGCATACCTACGGTATATTTCGCGTTAATTCCTGTGTAAAATAATACAATATTTCCTATATTATATACATACTCGTACCTTACCGTAAAATGCAGTACAAACGTTCATTCTGCATTCTTCATAGTGTGTAAATTATACCGTTAAATATGCATAGTTACAAAAAGTTTGTATGCAGAGATCTCCACAGCAATTCAAAATGTAAAGTGCAAGCGATGCACATGTGAACTAAAAAATAAAAGCATTTTAAAAATTATTTATTCGAGATACGACCGTCTGTTACATTCAGTTACATTGCATGTTGTATGAAAATACACATATATTGTAGGTATTTGTTGGCAGAATGTTATGAAACACATGACGGTGGTTATTTGTTATTATTTTAGTTTTTATTTAAAGTCAAACATCTGGGAAACCATTTAATAGTTTTCACATTTAGAAGCATTATTTTATTAATAAACACAGACCATGACCTATAAAATATTATTTCAGTTTGGAATATTAGAATAGGGCGCAAGGACATCAGCTTCTAACATCAGAAGTACCTATCAGAAGTACTTGCGCCCTATTGGAGGTCCCATTCCACTCCTAGTCAGTATTTAGGAAAATAATAGAAAGAGGAGAGAAATAAAACCTACCTACCATACGAAACACGCAGCAAAAAATATTTGGTCTCAAGTGAGATGTTAATACGAGTCTCGCCATGTTTTTTGCTAGCAGAGAATCTGGAGCATTGATGCAAGAGGCCTCCTACAAACTTTTTCGTCAGTTTAAAATAAACTACAACAAAATAACATGTAGCAATGCTTTATTTTGTTATTCTTTATTGTACATTAAAATATATACATAAGTTGGTAATTATTAACAACAATATGCACAAAGGCGTGCTTAATTCAAAAAGATGACTTTTCTGCCAGCAGACCTTAGAGGTTTAGAGGATAAGGATGATTATTGTAGAGAAGCAGTGTGTTTAACAACAAGTAAGAAATAAATATATTATTAATAAAGTAATAGATAACTAAATAAATACATACAATTACAGTATCAAGCAATACAACATCAGATAAATAAATACGTAGATAAATAAGAATAAGACAAATCTAAAAAGTTTAATACATAAGTACTTACAAAATACAATCAAGGAACTATTGGGAGAGGAAATGCTCCTTCACTCGTTTCTTAAAAATTGCCAATGACGGACTCGCACGAATGTCATGTGGCAGCGAGTTCCACAATCTGACAGCCTGGACTGTGAAGGAGTCATCATAGCAGCTAGAGGTATGTACAGGAGTTCGAAGGAGAAGAGATGAGGAAACACGACATACTTTGTCTCTAGGCACCAGATACTCAAAGCGCTCAAGGAGATAGCCAGGAGAACTAGGAATGTGAAGGATAGTATAGAGAAGAGACAGAATGTGCGCTTGACGACGCTGCCGAATCGGGAGCCACCCCAGTCTATGCCTGAATTCAGAAACGTTGTTGAAGGCTGCTTTATTCACTTAAGACAGCCTTCAACATTAATTTATGTTCTAGCCGTCTATGCTGGATTGCCACTTTTGTGGTATATAACAAAGTCGTAATACCTACGTATTAACTTTTAGCTTCTGCCTTATGAATCTTGTATGAACGAAATGAAAGGGACAAAAGAGAAAGTCAGTCCGTTTTAATATAATAATTACTTAGTCTTTAGTAGGCAGGTTGTGAAACTTGGCAAGTAAGTACCTAGAGTTGAATTTCCATTCATTTATCATTGTGAGCTTTCAAAATGACTTACTTATTCATTTTTTTATGATAAAAGTTATGAAAGTAGAAAGTTTATTTTCTTTACAAATTTTATTTCAATCTGTGAATTAGTTATAAAATTTAATAAATCGTGAAGTTTTGAAACAATTTTCACTTTTATATAATTAAAAAGTCAAAAGACCGAAGAAAGAAGATAAGAAATATCCAGAACCACGTAGAAACAGTTTCCTCCTAAACTATTTGGTTAGTTATACCAACCGTTTAAGACCTTAGCCGTCAAAGTAATAAGTGAGTACTGCACGATTTCCTTAGAGGCTGTATGTCTCTTAACCGGGACCCCTGTATGGACCTGGAAGCGAGGGCTCTAGCATTTATTTTATTTTTATAATTATAAAAGTCATTACCATGGAAATGGATCTCTACGCGAATATAAAACTTAATTATACGAAAAAAGTATCTGTTAGGCTGGATAGACACGAATCTATTTTCAGCGGTTTGTTTTTAAACGGTTGTTCAAAATGCAAAGCTGAGCGGTGGACATAGATACCGGAGCTATTAGGCCTACTATTTTCACGTGTACTTATTGAACTTTATGCAAACCGGCCATGAGTCCGGTGAAGTCACTTCTCACACATATCACGCCTATATCCCCGAAAGGGTAGGCAGAGGTGCATTATACACCCACAGTTTGCCAGTTTTTTTGTCCCACGTAATAGGGGGCAAACTTATTGCCGTCATCGGGCATACATATAATGGGTTACGTCCAAAATGGCCGAATGAATTTAATAACAAGTAGCAGCTATATAGTAATTTTGAAAAAAAAATTAAACCCGTTGCCTTGCGATAAAATGTTGATAAAAGGCAACGAAATCTTACATGCCAGCCGCTATGCTACAGCCAATTAAAGTCCTGGACGTTTCAGACTACGTCACGGTCTAAGTCACTTCACAGCTACGGTTAAAATAAGACGTAAACAATTAGCTCGTTTCGACAGCCAAATAGAAATAAAATATAATAAAGGATTGATATAAAAAAAGACTGTAGAGCCCAATATAAAGAAAATAACACACCAATATATTTGCATCGTCATCGTCATGCTAAGAAACGTGTAGTAGTAACTAACTTCCAAACACGTGATGGAATTAACAAAATCATGGCATTCCGAAAAGTCCGCTAAAAGGTTACCAAATTAATTACAACTTAACTTCTTTCCTTATTTTTATTTTCTGTAAGCCCAGAAACAAAATAAATTATCTCGAACTTTTTCCTGTTTTTCTCATTAAACACGAACAGGTGGTCTTTGTTTATTTTTGAATGTTATTGAGCTCACGTTGGTTCTCATATTGTATTTCCTAAAGCGCTGCGTTAAAACTCTTAAAATTACTTTGCTGCCAGAACCCTGTTTGTTTAATAGCGCTAAAAAGATAAAAAACACCTAAACACTCCTTTAAAAAATACTATATTTTAGCTTCAGTTACCCGTTACATGTTACAAAGCCATTGAAAAAGTTTCAAATTTCTCGTAATCATACATTTGAGAGTTTGATGAATTGACGAAGTTATACTCGTAATTACGTAAAATATGAACTCAAACAGATAATGAATCTCATTATAATGAGTGAGAAACACTTTGATGAGAAATGGAGAACAAATTAATTCACTTTGAATGATAAACTTTATGATATCGTTTATTCCAAATATACAACACAATAAATCATGTTTGAAACTCGTGAAACAAATCACCAATTACAGTTATTATTCCACTAATTATTTTTTTAAATATTTAAAACCCTTTCCCAACCCAGTTGGAGTCTGCTTTTCCAGTCTGATTGCGATTCGGCTGAACTTTGATATTTTCCATGGAGCATGGCAATAAAATCGAGTTCTTTAGTTAGACCAGTTGGATTTTGTTTTAGGGCTTCAAATTCAAGACGGCTTAACGTGCTCTCCGAGATAGATAGATAGATAGGGGTCTTGTGAAATGATCTGGAATTCTAAGATCGGCCTGACTAGATGTTGCTTTACTTTTGCAAAATTTACAATACAAAATATCGTTTAAAAATCCTTCGCGTCATTGCCGACTAGGAAGGTTCCCAGAATGCTGGCTGTGTTGCCACGTTGGATGGCGATACTTATTCTTTGGGCCACAAAATAGCCACTTTTGCAATTGTGTTAATATAGGACTCGTGCTATAAGCCACGAGCTTCACGACTTCCCATCCAACTTCTTTATAATTAACCAGGTTATGCCTGTAGCCACAGATTAATAAATAGTCTGCAGCTCACGCACACGTGGAATAGGTTATTGACAATAGGTTATTGACTATAATATATTTAATACGACAACTCGTCTGTCCGTCCGTCGCGTTTTTCAATTATAATTAATAATACATACATTTGCATGAAATATTAAAATATTCTTTTTTTTTATATTTGAGGCGATATAAAGTTCGCCAAGATAACTAGTAATTTTTATACCTGCCATCCGATTTTGATGAAACAAAGCTTGTCATAGCTATGTTGCCCTGAGCTGTTGCCCTAAACTGTAAAATAACCGTTAATTATCTTCGGAGATTAAATCGTACATACAGACATCTTGTTCAGTAAATATCCGTGTGGTTTATTGATATTGTTCTGTAAATTTTAAACCACCATTATTAAACTTTATGTACAGCAACTAGCGGCTGTTAAAAACTTCGTTACGTAGCTCCGGCTATTACCACAATAAACAGGATATGTTTAAATTGTTCTATAAAATAAATGTACCAGAATTTTACTTATAATTATAATTATTTAGTGCCCGGACTGCGGAGATTGTAGATATGTAGAATGGGTCCTGGTTTTTAGCATTAAGTTCGGATTACATAATGGTCATTGATTTTATATTTAACTAGCAGACGCTCGTGGCTTCACTCGCTTGGCAAATTATATACACAAAAACCTTCCTCGAGAACCACTCTATCCATTGGTGAAAACTGAATCAAAATCCGTTGTGTAGTTTTAAAGATCTAAGCATACAAACGGAATGTAAGCAACTTTGTTTTATATTTACTACTAGCGGACGCCCGCGGCTTCGTCCGCTTGACAAATTAAATACACAAAAACCTTCCTCGAGAACCATATATATATATGTATAAAACATAATATGTATAAAACAAAGTCGCTGGTTCCCTATGTATGCTTAGATCTTTAAAACTACGCAACGGATTTTGTTACGGTTTTCATTAATTGATAGAGTGGTTCTCGAGGAAGGTTTTTGTGTATTATTTGCCAAGCGGGCGAAGCCGCGGTCGCCCGTTAGAATATTATAAAACATATTCAAAATCAAGCGATGCAAACGAGTGAATAATTCACATTTGTAAATAAAATGTGAATAATATTGTTAAAAGTCTACCGTAATATTACCAGAGAATATAGTATTACCGTTCGTTACGTAGCACGGTTGAGGTAACACGTTGTTTTTTGATAAATTTATTTCAACATACATTAATCTATCACGCCTGAACCCCGTGGGGGTAGACAAAGGTGCATTACACATACACATTTTGCCAGTAGGTAGTTATTCGTTAGGTACATGAAACCTTTGCTGGCTGGAATGTCACTGTAAAAAATGTAGGAAAATTTCATTGAGTAAAGAAAATGAATATGTGTGGTATTTGTTATATAATTTAGGTAATAGTTTGATAGTGTTTACTAAGATAAATAGTGTTCATTAACCATGGGGATCGTCGCCAAATAAAGATAAGTTTATATATTTTTATAACTTTTGTTACGATCTTACCAAATATGGCTAGTAAAGGGGGAACATGTCGATTGGTGAAGGTGAGGGCTGACTAGTCGCAAGATGGCCACCGTTAACCTACAACTGAGTCACAAGTCTCCTGCGATGTATTCCCTACTTTAATACACGAGTGCTTAGTATTAGATCTCTAGCGAGTGTTTACATTTATCCAACATGACATCACCCCTTTTATAAGTAATAGGCAAGCATATACAATAGAAATTAATAACCATTCTGCAATCCACTGAAACGTAAATAAATAAATTTCAACCACTAAGATTGATGTTATTGCAGTCTGGACGGATATTGTAAGACGGACGGACAGAGATAAGTAATAAATTAACAGTGGTAAAACTCGGATGTTTTGTTCTTGTAGGTACAGTTCGCGAGGGATAACCTGAGCTTTGCATTTGTGTGAGTGCAGTGTACGTGAACTTTTATGTGATATCGAAGTTAATCAGTATGTGCCTTAAACCCTTGCAGGATGACGTAAATTTCTCTCGAAGCCAATGGGCGCTTTCACACTGCCACGATATCATGCATTTTATCGTGGTGATATCGTGACGATATCGTGACGATATTGCCACGAAATCGTGACTACACAAGGAGTCACCGTGATTTCACTTGTGAATAATCACAGCATGTGAGCATATGATTCGTCACTGTTCGCATCTGTTATCTCGCTCAATTTAGTGTACCTAGTCTACTAATATTTTACATATTTAAACTGCAACATAGAAACCTGTGGGGGGGGATGATTGATGTTGTATTACCAGGATATAGCCCCCAAACCTACTCATAGAACCTAGATATGTAGGGGAACATAGAAAACGTCCAACTGTCACCGGTAATATCATAGTTTTTGGGAAGTGGGATAGGAATTGGGATTTTTTTTTATAGGAAGAGATGGAGTTTTGTTACTTCGGGGGTTCAAGGGGGGTCCGAAAAAGAAGTCAAAATTCACCTGAGATGCTTACTTTCCGGGATATCAGGTACTGGGAATTTTGGGTATTTTGTGGGATGGGAATTCCCAGGATTTATTTTTTGCAATCAATTAGAATAAGTTTCCGTCGAAGTGCAGGGGAACAAAGATTTGCTCAGAATTGAGCTGGGAAGCTCCGTTACCGGGATATAGGGGTTACAAGTTATGTGGGATGAGAATTTTGATTTTTTGGGAAGATGGGGTTCAAATACTTACTTAGGGTACTATGGGGCCGGAAAAATGAGGGCTAAATTGACCTTGGATGCTTAGTTTTCGAGATATGGGGTACTGGGAATCGGGGTATTTTTGCGGGATGAGAATTCCCGGGATTTTTTTTGCAGGCGAATGGAACTTGTGATGGGAGGGGATGCAGGGGGAACAAAAATTTGCCCAGAATTTAGGTGGGAACCTCGGTTCCCAGGATATAGGGGCTGGGAAGTTAGCACAATTGTTTTCTACCCAATTCTCATCACACTTTCCACAAAACTCGAAGCCTCTATATCCCGGTAACGGAGCTTCCCAGCTCAATTCTGAGCAAATTTTTGTTCTCCTGCGCCTCTGCCGCGAAGTATTCTATTCGCCTGCAAAAAAAAATCCCGGGAATTCCCATCCCACAAAAATACACTATATTCCCAGTACCCGATATCTCGGAAACTAAGCATACCAGGTCAATTTTGACTTCATTTTCGGACCCCCCTTGAACTCCTGCAAGTAATAAAACTCCATCTCTTCCCATAAAAAAATTCCCAATTCCCACCCCACTTCCCAAAAACTTTAATATTACCGGTGACAGTTGGATGTTTTTTCTATAAGTAGGTCTGGGGGCTATATCCTGGTAATGCAACATCAATCACCCACCCCTTAAATTGCTTAACAACACATATTATTAACGAGGAGAAACATATTTCTGCAGAAATTAAAAGAGAAAAAAATGCAAATTAATTGTTTCAATTCAAATGTTGTGCTAAAACGCGACCAAATATATAATATCTATGTATTTACAAAAAATATATATATTAGTATCACGCTCAGTCACCTCTCTCGCTTGGCACCGACCGATTGCATACAAATAATACTTAGTATTTTATTAATATTCAAAGGTACTACATATTAGGTTTGCATTAAAGTGATAGTAAATTAAATTTATTAAGTTATGTTACTGCTGCTACTACTATATCGTGACGATAAAATTCGATAAAATCCACGATATCGTATAATGTGAAAGCGCCCAATTTAGGACGATTTTTTTCACTCATATTTATAAATTTTTCAATTTTTCCTGAATAAATGTCTACTAAGAAATGCTATGTGACTGCAAACAATTTCAAATAGATTATAATAAGCAAGATTCTGATTGTGCTCAAAAAGTTATTTTGCCACTGCAAAGAAACTTCTCACTCTACTCGCTTAATTCACAAATATTTGTAAATACTTGATTATAACAAGCTAGATTCTGATTGTGCTCAAAAAGTTCCTTTGCCACTGTAAAGGAACTTCTCACTATATTAGCTTAATTCAATAATTTTAATATTCCATCTTCTATTATTTTCCTGATTCATTATGCCATTCATTCTCAATAGCTATAAAATTTTACTAACAAACACTATGTTCTTCGAGTTGGTTTAATGTTGAACATTTGGCTAGTAAATATTATCCATATTAAATCACCATACATGTGAGCCTGAGGGAGTTATCAAGTTTATGTCAGAATGTGTACTTGCCGGGGTAAATTAATGTATTCAGGGTATTAGTGAATTAAATGCTCGGGGTTATTGGCAATACATTGTTCCTAAATGTGTGGACAAAGGCTGTACAAGTATGTCATCTTCACATACAGAACAAGTCTCAATAGTACTTTAGTACAGTTGGCGAGGTCTAAGCTGAGCTTTGCATTTGTGTGAGTGATCACGAAAAGTAGAGTAAAAAAGCAGTGTGTGTAAAACAGTGTCACATAAACGTTCACGTGCGTTCACTCACACAAATGCAAAGCTCAGCTTCGCCTCTCGAACTATACCACAATGCAAATAAGTAAAAGGTACCTATAGTTGTATGTAGTACGAGAACATTAGTACCTCAGTGCCTACAGTTCAATTTTCTATTACTTACACGAGCAGAATCGTTAACTGTAGAATTGCAAAACTGCAAAAATTGCCGAACTATTTTCAACAAAAGTGTAAATTCCTATGAGTTCATTGTTCACTGAAAGGTTTAAGCTTGTTTTGTTTTTAGTGTCTCGGTAGTTTAGTAGTTTTTAAAGCTTTAAATTAATCTGTTTCTTTCTTAAACCGAGTATCTTTATTATTAATGTACGGTATATGTTAAGGTAAAGTAAAGTAACTTTTTTTTATGGTACCTGAAGCACAGAATAGATTATACAGGCGTACCTGAAGTTTAGATTTATGAATAAAACGAAAATTGTCGAGTGTAGGTCAGAGCACTACAGGCGCCACCGGAAACCGCCAAGCGCCACTGGAAACTCTTTCTAGTGCTAACCGGAGGCGCTCGGCAATGGACAAAGAAATGTTTTTGTGTTGAAAAGACTATCGAAAGGGCCTATATTATGTAACATCACACTAGGACTGACAGAAGTAGACCATCATTGAAAAATGCTAAAGATACCTCAGGCACTGCTATTAGGGCCGTTGTGGAAGTAACTCTATTCACGACACATGGGTAAATTGCTGTAAAAGCACAAAAAAATACTAAAAACTGAAGCACCTCTAAATTTTACATATTACAATTCACACCTCAAAACTTTAATTCGAAATTCGAAAAAATACAATATTTCAAATTTTACTATTCTGTGGTATAACTGACTAGCAAAAACAGGAAATACTGTCAATTGATGGCACTTGGTGAAACTTGCTACACATATTGCACAAAAACACATTGTTACACACATATTCACTTTTACACAAAACTCTGGACTTATTATTATGTGTTTTGTGCAAAAATATAAATACTTTTCCAAAAAACTGCCATCTACTGCTGGTCAATGCCGGTGGTACTACTTTGTATTTACTATTACGCTATTCCCTAATATTTTTATCATTTTTAAAAAGGACTTACCTTGCCCGGGTCCAGTACTGACATAGTCAACGAAGAAATCTCCGATACCAAAAGGTAATTTGAAGTACATTTTATAATACGTGATAAAAGATCATTTTTATAATAATACTAGCTGACCCGGCAAACGTTGTTTTGCTTTAGGAGTAGACTACCCTTAACATTTAGGGGGATGAAAAATAGATGTTGTCCGATTCTCAGACCTACCCAATATGCACACAAAATTTCATGAGAATCGGTCAAGCCGTTTTATGAGAAGTTTAACTACAAACATCGCGACACGAGAATTTTATATATTAGACTAGCTGACCCGGCAAACGTTGTTTTGCTTTAGGGGTGGACTACCCTTAACATTTAGGGGGATGAAAAATAGATGTTGTCTGATTCTCAGACCTACCCAATATGCACACAAAATTTCATGAGAATAGGTCAAGCCGTTTCGGAGAAGTTTAACTACAAATACCGTGACACGAGAATTTTATATATTAGACTAGCTGACCCGGCAAACGTTGTTTTGCTTTAGGGGTGGACTACCCTTAACATTTAGGGGGATGAAAAATAGATGTTGTCTGATTCTCAGACCTACCCAATATGCACACAAAATTTCATGAGAATCGGTCAAGCCGTTTCGGAGAAGTTTAACTACAAATACCGCGACACGAGAATTTTATATATTAGATAGGTCAAAAGTCAGAAAAATTATTTAAAATACATTTATTTAATTACTTGGTAATTTCTTAAAGCAATGATGTAACTCGTGCCCCATAATACAATGTGCCCGTCGTCTATGTTGCGAACAAAATAAATTATTTAGAAGTTTTCCCTATTTAATTAAATACAAACTGGTTGGTTCTGTTTATTTGTTAATGTTAATGAGATACTTTTCTCATTACGGTGTTTATTGCATTGGTGTCTAAAGGAAAATGTTTGAAGCTAATTTAAAATGACAATTAGAATAGAATTCGTACTGATAACGAGACATGTTAGAGTTATTTAATACCCTATACCTAACGCATTATAAGATACACGTGTAATTTGAAATTAATTTTTGACGGTTCTTTATCACAACCATTTGGTAACGGGTGCCATAGATTACCAGTAGGCAGCCAGAGGTTTTCTTGATGACTATCAATAATGATTAATGAATGATGACCTGAAGAACTCTGACACCATGTACAGATATACATCACGCCTGTATGCCCCAAGGGGTAGGCATAGTTATAGGGGGCTAGCCTATTGCCGTAACTGGTCACTGAAAGTTCATCACAATTTTCACCGCCAAGACAGATGTTAAATACCGGTTAATAGAATCTCTGTAGTCTGAAGATTGGCACAAGCCAACATGAAGTGCCCGGTTAGGGGTAAATAGGACCGGCCCAATTACAGGGGTACTAACAAAACCTAAAGTACAATAACCTCAATAAAAATAGATATATCTTAGTCTATGCACTCCTGAATATGAGTTTACCGATACAAACAGAGGCCCGAAACTCACCATTTCCGCCTATTGGGCCTAACTGCGGCACATCTGCGGTCAGTGCCGCATTGCGTAATTACCTATTCGTACGTGTCCCAATCTTCCTATACTATTGTAGGCAACAGAGCAAGCAACGTAAAACTATCTCAAGAGTACTTAATATAAGTGTAATCAACAATGCAATTTTTTGAATAATCCGGCTATAATTGAATATGAAACTTCATAGTATTCTGTGGTACTGAAATGTTGAGGACTGCATACAATGAAATGCGTTGAAATCCTTGGGGGTCTTTAGCGGTCCCATTTTTTTATGAATATTAACCACTTTATGTATGTAGTTTTGTTTTTTCATTGTTTATCTGGAAAATAATAATTAATCATGATTTACAACGCAACAGGTTGGGACCATGAACAATTGATCAAAGCACATTTATTATGTGGTTACCTGAATGTCTCTGAAAGATTATCTGTAATAGTACACGCGTCGATTATCTAGCATTTTAGAAAACAAATTATCCAGTAACAGTAGAGACCACAATTTAGTATTCATAATAGTGCTTTTAAGACGAGTTTCTATTTTAGGGTTCTGTAATTCAAGTCTCGGTAGGCACCGAGACAGGTTTATAGTATCGTCATGTACGTGCATCTGTCCGTCCCTCCTCGGCTTTGCTCCCAAACGGCAAAAATCGGGATTGATTTCCCACGAAACGTCCACAGTGTCCACTTGGCCAGTTAAATGTCGCCGTTATACAAATGTACTAGTAGGTAGGTCAAATAGAAAAAGAGATAAAGTACGGTACCATTAACCTACATTCTGTCATCTTAGAGTGCATTTATTAGACGCTTCATACGGAGCTTAGTCGCTATGAATTTTGAGAGTTATTAAGTTTTATCCGCAGTTAGCAGCATATTCTAACCATTTAACGGAAAGTAGTGGCCATGACCAGAATCTCAAATTACCTTCGTACCAAATTTGTCCATAATTAGTTCAGTACCTACCTATATTTCATATGATAATACATGATGAACAAACAGACTTGTACACTATTCCACAACTTTATTTGATTTATTTTCACCGACCGGTTTCAGCATTATCAAATGTGTTTTTCTTTTACTTCACTGTCTAACACATCTTCAAGCCAATTACAAATAGTGAAATAAAACACCTTTGATAATTGCCACCAAGTGCAAAAAAACAATCGAAAGTATAAACTACAAAAGAAAATTCATTTACTTAATACCCGACCGAACAATCTTAATCCTACTATCCCACTTATATTATTACACTTTGTTTGGATAGACATGTGGATGTGTGTTTTCTATTTCACGCCAAAACTACTGAATCGATTTTAATGAAATTTTAAAATTAAAACTATTATGGTACTAACTTTTTTTCCTTGTAATACTCGTACGCATCTCTGGGAAGCCCATACTAATCCACGCTGGCAGATCTGCAGGCATCAACTAGTTCCTTAATAACAAAGTATAAAACAAGGTCGCTTCCGCTGTCTGTCCGTCCCTATGTATGCTTAGATCTTTAAAACCACACAACCGATTTTGATGCAGCCTTCACCAATGGATAGAGTGGTTTTCGAGAAAGGTTTTAATATAAAATTTGTCAAGCGGACGAAGCCGCGGGCGTCCGCTACTTTTATAACAATTATGTAAAAATTGCATTAAAAGATTTTTTTACTGTAACTACAAATTTGATACCACTGACTTGTTCTCAAAGTTCCATTAGTATAACTAGTGGTAAAGCAATTCTCAATAGTTTTGTCACTGAACTTTGTCAACCAAACATTTGGGTATTAACAACATTAGTTGTGGCACTCTAATGAAACTTAGACATAGAATTCAAACCAACATTCAAATACACTTGGTTAGGTTTCAAAATGAAATTCTGTGAAATAGGAAGTTTTCTCATTTCCAATACTCACGGGAACACATTACCAAGTACCATTATTTATGTCAATTCGGGAAATGGTAAATCTGTATGCTATATTTCAACGGTTTTTTGACAAGTAACAAATATTCTTCTCGATTCACATAACGCCTTGTACAAAGAATTGACACTACCCCAGAAAAAAGAATACTACCAATAGTGACCTACTGAAAAATATATCGCAATGAAATGATCATAATTTAATTTCAACTTAAAAATAAAAAAAAAGCATAATGTTTTCACAAGACCTCATCTTATATAAAAAAAAGAGAATTGCTTTAACGCGTTCTATTCCACGACTTTTCATTTTTTGCCTGGAAATCTAATTAGGGAACGCGTCTCTCAACACGCTTTTGTAACGAGGCATCTACTGGATTTCATTTGAACCATCAACAGTGCAAAATTACGTGCCATACCAATGTTTCGTGAAAACTGTTATGAGAAAATCTGAAAGTTTAATTTATGAGAAGGTAGTTTGGTTTACCAGCATCAGCACGACTGTGTCTAGCAAATTAATTAAGGTTGGTTGAATAGATATCTTAACGAAAGAAACGAGCCATTCGAAAGAGTAAAATATATGTCAGGCAGACGTCTAAACGGCTGGCGCAAAAAAACTGGAAAAAATCATGATGGTAGTCCATGTTTTGAAGGAAAACTATAACGGAACAGATAACTCTGTTGGTTCAGGAGTTAAAGAGGCTATTATGGATGACTGATCTGGTCTATCTGGACTTCACATCACACATTCGAGACTGGGGATCCCCGCGCAGGCAACTTTCTCGCGCAAAGGCTCTCATTGGCAATTCAGCGCGGGAATGCTGCCTATGTTATGGGCACTCTGCCTAAGTCTCCCTGCCTTACTTATTTATTTTAGTTTTTTAGTTTTAGATAGTTTTCTGTTCCTTGTATATATTCATGAAATGTGTTATTATAAATTTAATATGTGCCTTTAAAAGGACTGGACTTGCCAGTTATCTCTTTGAATAGGCAGTCCTCTCTTCATTGCGTGCAACATATTGTGTTTTTTTGTTGAAACTACTACCGCCACCTACCCAATAAGTAGAACTGGAATGGTCTATTGGTGACAACATTTATAACTTTCTCGAGATTTTACCGATAACTTTAATAGGACTCGAGGTCTGATCCCGCCTGGGCGTACATATATAAAAAGTAATTTTATTTGTGGGGAATGGGTGTTTCATTCCCCACAAATAAAATTACATTTGATACAAATTATGACCACACACGTCTGTCCTATCTTTAAGCCACAAAAACCCAGGACCTACAGTCTGAGCTGCGAATCATAAAATAAATTACGCAGTTAAACTGTAATAACATTTCTTTATGTTTTCGCTTGTTCACATCTGAAGCGGCTGCGTTGGGTGAATTGTTTTCGAGTTAACCCTTTTCTTGTTATACATAATTTGGTTAATTAAAAAAAAATACGACACTTACAGTGTAGAATATTAAAGAGTGTATCGTAAAATGTACGTTCATTCATCGAACGTAAATGTATTTTGAAAATACTTATGTCGCTCGAATTGACTTTATTGTAAATATTAATCAGTTACTGGTCACTGTGACTGAAACTTTGACTATTATTATATTTCTGAAAGCTAGATACAGAAAAAAATTGCCCTGAGTTGATCTTATACAGACAGAATGATACCTGGGTACATTTTCAGGGTTCCCTACCCAAAGAGTAAAACGTGACCCTACTATTAAGACTTCGCTGTCCTTCGGTCTGTCTGCCCGTCTGTCACCAGGCTCATGCATCTCATGAACCGTAATAGTTAGACAGTTTAAATTTTTACAGATGATGTATTTCTGTTGCCGCTATAACAACAAATAGCTTAAACATAATTAATTAAATACTTAAGGGGAAGATTTTTGCGTTTTTGGCCACATTATACCTCCTTGAAGGACCTCTCAAAGTTTTGAATAAATAATGGTTGGTGGAAACATAGATAATGGTACGGAACCCTTCGTCCAACTTGCACTAGGCTATTTTTTGATAGTTAATTGTAACAAAATATGTACCTTTGATAACTACACCGCTGGCGACTAACAAGTAAAATAAATACAATGTTTACTGCACAAACTCCTTATGTCTTATGGATGCATAGTCCGAGACGCCCAGGACTTTAATTGGCTGTGCCACAGCGGCTGGCACGTAAGATTTGGTTGCCTTTCATCAAAATTTCATCGCAAGGCAACGGGTTTCAATTTTTTTTTTCAAAATTACAAAATAGCTGTTACTTTTTATTAAATTCATTCAGCTATTTTGGACATAACACATTATATGTGTGCACGGTGACGGCAATAGGCTTGCCCCCTATTAAGTGGGACTAAAAATACTGGCAAATTGTGGGTGTATAATGCACCTCTGCCTACTCATTCGGGGATATAGGCGTGATATGTGTGTGAGTCTTATGGATGCAGTAAAAAAGAAAACTAAGAAATGTAGGTTAATGGCGTTACACTGCTATTTATTACTTTTCCTAGTTGACGTACAAATGTGTGAGAGAGAGCCTTCATTATTTCCGACCGACTTCAAAAGAAGGAACATCTCCCCTGGGGCCTGATATTAGTGGTTTTCTTTAGGAATAATTAGTGCTCACAATACGAGACCTTAGTAGGCACAAACCTACTAATAATGAATGTTTCTGTCTACTCTTTCGGGGATAAAGACGTGACTATAATATTGTTATGATTTTTGGGAATTTGAATGTATTAAATTATTTCGGTGATCGGTCTCACTAAGATATTTAAGAGTTCTTGCTAAATTTTACAAATAAACAAGTAATCTTTATCTACTGTCATGTCGAAAAATTTGAATTATGATTTCAAAAGTTGACATATAAAGCTTATGAATATGGTAGCGGTACCATAATAAAATTAAAATTTCATTTTATTATACAGATTTTGTATGAGAGCATTATCTGCAAATGTGTATCGCTTTTTAAACACAGTTGTAGAATCATAGTAGTCACACACACACACACACAATCCCGAAGGGGTAGGCAGAGGCGCATTACACTTAGGGGCAAGCTTATTGCCGTCACCGGGCACTCTTGAAAGTGGGTTATGTCCACAATGGATGAATTAATTTAATAAAATAAGCAGCTATATTATAATCTTGAAATATAGATTTGAAACCAAGGCAACCTTGCGATGAAAGGCAATCTTACGTGTCAGCCGCTGTGGCACAGCCAATTAAAGTCCTGAGCGTCTCGGACTCAATACTTAGGACAGAAGTCTGAGACTTATACTTGCAATAACAGGCTAAGGTCTGTCGGCCATGCCGCCTTATCGAGTTTTTCCGCCATATTGTCGATAACTTCTTCAAGTTAGTGTTTGTCAAAATTCCTACACGTATGATATGAGATAATAAAGTAGTGTATGAAACTGCACATAACTATAGTATTCTTATATCTGTGACATAACTAAGTATTAGATTAGCGGCCGTCAATTTCATATATTTTGTTCAAAGCTCCGCACACTTGGCGACAGAGTCGCGGAGTCGCGACGACAAGCTAGGGGAGACGCGCGCGCTCGCTACTTGTGATTTGACATCTCTTGGAATCCGGTACTATCGAATAAAAACGACTCACTTGCAGATTACTTTATATTCTCAACATCCTTATTTCTCACTAGTGGTCGCCCGCGACTTCGTCGGTAATTTGGATTTTTTCTCGTTCCCGTCCTCGTTGCTTCCTACTTACTTGACACTTATCGTCATATTTTGAACAATTCACACAATATCTTAATAAATTATAGCCTAGTAGGAAGTACGATAGTAGGATTCACTCACATATTTTAAATATATAAACACTTATTACAAACATATCAACATATTATAAAAATACTACATAAACATTAAAACATCTTTTAGATGTAAAAATAAAATAATAAAAATTTTTCGTGGTGCATTTTGAGCTCATCAAAAAGCAGAGAAAACTGCCCACGTTCTTGGCGAGAGGTTAGTATTGGATGGACTCAATAACGGCGATGGATTCGTCGTACTCTACGTCTACGCCTTCGCATTATAAGCACCAAGGCAAGTGCAACTAGAGGCTCCATATTAACTCACAAGATGAACAACAACCGTCTCTCTCGAATACTCCACTACTAATGATCGCTTCCTGCATGACGTCTGTCGTAACGACTAGTCGCCGACGCTAGCGACAGCTCCGCGTCTAGTCGCGACAGCTCCGCGTCTAGTCGCGACGACAAGACGCCTATTGCAAACGACAACGCCGCGACAAGACGCTGCGAGTAGACGCGGCGACATGTCGTCTAGTGTGCCGTGCCTGTAAAACCTACTCATATTCTAATACCCCTCTTTTAACAACCAATTTAGGGGAGGGGGCTAAAACCCCCTCCTCCACTCAGCGGACTGGAACAACCGCCTCGGCGGCCACCCCAGGCCACTCTTCACCAGCGGCAGCGGTCAACCGACCAGCAGCACGCTCCACCTCGACCAGGGAAGGGCCTAGATACCCATACCCCCGTAGGTCCGGAAATGCAGCCTCGGCGGCGTTTCCAAAACGGTATTACACGCCACAACCCAGACCCTACGAGGTGAGGGAGCGCCCTCATCTCGTCAATACTTTCGCGAACTCCTGGGACGCAAAAATTTCGTGGCCCAGGAGATCAGAAGAGCAGACGGCACGTCCTGACCCTGACTCAACCCCGACCCGCCAGCATGATTCGGCGACTGAAGGTGACGTCAGGTCCAGGAGCCGCAAAATAAATTCGAAGCGTAGGCATCGTGCCAGGCAACGTGGCCTGGAATCCGCCCCACTCGTGCAGGGGACGTCGGGGGGTGTTCAGACTGAGGGCGAAGTCCCTCGGCCTGACCACTTCGGCGGCGGTGCCCCCATGGATGGGGTGGAACATAAATCTACATCTCCCGTGCCGGGGACGTCGCGGGGCGGTCGGACCGAGGGCATCAACTCTCGGCCCGCTCACTACAGCGGCGGTGCCCCCACGTTTTTACAAAACTTTAACAATTTTACACGCGGGAGATACGCGTGTAAAATCGTCAAGGTGTGATCAGACCGAGGGCAAAGACCCTCTGCCTGCTCACGCAGTTGACGGTGCCCCCATGGGAGGCACGAAACTGAATAGGAGACAGGACCCCCATAAGGGCACCGGTCCCCATCTATACAAAGGTGCCCCTCATCCGAGGAAGGAGGAGAAGGGTGTAGGGACACCCTCCAAACGTACCCGACACGAGGTATCTTTAATACCTTGTGACGCAGACAAACGGGCCAAGGTAGATGATTCAGACCCTGGCCAACTCACATACGCTACGGTCACCAAAAAACCCATCTGTATGGCTCTAGCCACAGAAGGGCGGTGTCCGATGACGCAAAAGACAGCGGATGCGGCTACCCTCTTACTGCAGCAGCAGTTCATAGAGGGAGCACTCAGACGCAAACCAGGCGAGGAAGGTCCAGCCTTCACGGGGAGGCCGACTTTTTATGACGGCACCGTGAGGGTGTGGTGCGGGAACCAGGCGGCAGTAGCCTGGCTTAAGTCGAACGTCGAAGGTCGGACTGACACCGGCGAGAAGCTGGTTGTGAAGAGTCCGAGTGAGATGCCCAGACGAGTCAGATGCTGCCTCCTGGTTCCTGACCCACTAGGCGGTTAAAAAACCGCCGGTATAGTGGGTGCCATACTCGTCTGGCAAAACCCGTGGGCTCTGGTGGACACTTGGATAGTCCATCGCGCACAAAGACGAGAGGATGGTTGGTATATGATAGCCTCCATTTCGGAGACTCTCATCCCAATCATCATGGAGCATGGAACACTTCCGGCGCCTGCGGTCAGGCGGCGCTGACTGCAGGCGCCGGAAGTGTATATGTCCGGTTCCTGGGTCCAGGTGGCAAATACTATGACAAGCCCTGGAAACGGGGGACTGTCACGGAAACCGCGGTGGGCGGTTCGGGTCCAACCACGGAACCCACACAACATACTCCAACCACTACAGCCGAGCCTACCTCGGCTTCTACACCCAAGGTTGGAGATACAATCGACGATGACAGCATGGGATCTCATCCCGTACATTCAAAAGTAAATGAGGGGGAGGACTCGTCCGACCACTCAGAGGATGAGATCACATCGCTGCTCGCGGAACTAGAGACAGGAGTAGAGGAAATAGCCTCCGATGGCTGCTGTCCCTCTGACTCCACTTAAAATTCTACAAACAAACCTCCAGCACAGCATGTCGGCAACGGCGACATTGCGCAAATGGCTGGAGATGAATACCACAGCCGTTGTCCTGATCCAAGAACCGTGGATCAGAGGAGGTCGGGTGCACGGACTCTTCAATCTAAGAGGTACGTTATATGTGCCCCCAAGACAACGGTCCGCGTACTTGCATTTATGTCACTAGAGACATAAGTGCGCATCCACTCACTGAGTTCTGTTCCAGAGACCTGTACGCCGTACGGATCTCTACAACTCAAAACGACACCGTGCCACAGCTAGTCATCGCTTCAGCTTACATGCCGGATGGGGAAGACCTTCCGGCTCACAACCTAACGCAGCTTATCGGCCACTGCGATAGGACAGGCACGGAACTAATACTAGCGGCCGACACATTTGTGTCGGCCGCTAGTATTAGTTCCACTTTTTGCACACCACACCTTGTGGGGCATGAACAAGTGCAATGACAGAGGTAATGACTTAGTTAATTACTTATTCAGCACTAACCTTAACATCCTAAATATAGGATCAGAACCCACCTTCGTGACAAGAAGATGCCAAACCATCATAGACCTGACCCTGTCCACAGATAGGGTAAAAGAACTTGTCACCAACTGGCATGTCTCGAAGGAAGCATCTTGTTCCGATCATCGGTGGATAAGATGTGATTTACAGGTAAGTATACCCCTACCTACCCCCACCGGGCAGAAACCCGCGGAAAACCAACATAGGCAAATACGCAAGTTCTCTACAGACGAGTCTAGACGCACAAACTTTGTCAGCGTCCATAACCAGCATACAAGAAATTGAATCACAGGTGAGTGCCATCTCGGATATAATCACTAATAGTTACGAGTTAGCGTGCCCTCTGCACACCCCGAGAGTAGGTCCACCTGAAAACAAACAGAAATGGTGGGGACCCGAACTGAAGCGACTTCGGAAGGCGGTGAGAAGACGCTTCAATAGGGCCATGAACACCAGATCAGAAGAAGACTGGGACTCCTATAAGGAAGCCAAATCCAAATACAAAAAACGAATCCGTTTTAGATCTACTGAATCGTGGAGAAACTTCACGAGTAACATAAACTCCGTTGACCAGGCTAACCGTGTAAGGAAGGTTCTGGCCTCCCAACCATACCACGGTATAGGTAGCCTCCTAAAGCCTGACGGAAGCTACACCAACTCACCCAAGGAAGCGCAACAAGTCTTAATGAGTGCCCACTTCCCGGACAGCAGATACCAGCAAACCGTGGAGGTGAGCGAGGACCTGTCAGTGCCTACGGATGAGAGCTGGCAGTACGCCCAAACAGTAATTTCGCAAGATAGATTATCATGGGCCATAAACACCTTTAAACCGTTCAAGTCAGCAGGCCCGGATGTCATCTTCCCGGCCCTGCTGCAATGGGGAGGTTTAAGATTATCTACACCACTCTTACAAATCATGAGGGCGTGTCTGGCCTACAGATACATTCCGAAGAAGAAGGTGAAGGTTATCTTCATACCCAAACCAGGTAAGAGTGACTACACTAATCCAAAATCATTTAGACCAATAAGCCTCACCTCTTTCCTCACAAAAACACTTGAAAGACTGTGTGAGAGGAATCTGAGAGAAGACGTGCTGATCAACACCCCTTTACACATCAACCAGCACGCCTACACTGCCGGTAAATCAACAGAATCCGCCCTCCACCAGGTAGTAAGCCGAGCAGAGGAAGCGATACAAAACAAGGGTATTTGCCTAGGCACCTTCGTAGATATTGAGGGCGCTTTTGACAAAACCAACTTCAACAGCATCACCTCGGCATTAGAGCATCACGGTGCAAACCCAGTGCTCACGGGGTGGATCAAAAACATGCTTAGTAATAGGGTCATCATACTAGATAATGAAGCAGAGGTGGTAGAGGTGGCCAGGGGATGTCCCCAGGGAGGTGTCCTATCTCCACTCCTGTGGAATCTAGTCATCAACAGTCTCATTACTACTCTAAACAAAAAACACCTCTTTACGGTCGGCTACGCTGACGACATTACTATACTAATCACTGGCAAAGAAGCCAACATTGTCTGTGACCTCACTCAGATAGCACTCCGCACCGTCGAAAACTGGTGCAATCAATACGACCTCATCGTAAACCCAGGAAAAACGGAAATGGTTATGTTTACTAATAAGCGAGTGCTGGGAAACTATAGGGTGCCCAAGCTTTTTGGGACAAGTCTTACACTGTCCAAAGAGGTCAAATATCTAGGAGTAACCTTGGATGATAAACTAACCTGGAGTAAACATGTAGACGACAAAATAAACAAAGCAAGCATCACCTTCTGGCATTGTCGGAAGATGATAGGCAAGTCCTGGGGTCTTTCGCCAAAGGTGACGCATGGCTATACAACATGGTCATTCAGCCCATGTTATGCTACGGTGCACTAGTCTGGTGGCCTAGATGCCAACTTACAACCTGCACACAAAAACTGCAAAAGTTCCAAAGACTGGCCTGTATGGCCATCACGGGAGCTATGAAAACAACACCTACTGCTGCCATGGAGGCCACGCTAAGCATCCCCCCGCTTCATCTCTACATCACACAAGAAGCCGCGGCATCTGCTTTAAGGTTAAAGTCACTCCATCTATGGAGAGACACAAACACAAAACACACTACTATACTAGCCGCAATCTTCAACGACGCACCAATACTAATGGCAGGGTCGGACAGGATTCCGAAAACATTTATCTTCTATCAATCCAGTTACAGGAGGACGACAACGTCGAAGGCCTCAACATCCATGAATTCAGAGTCTTCACTGACGGATCTAAAACTACATCTGGGACAGGCAGCGGAGTATTTTCCGAAGACCTCCAGATCAAAATAGCAACCCCACTAGGATCCTACAACACGGTATTTCAAGCTGAAAGCTATGCGATTCTAGAAGCGGCCACGGCAATAGCTGCCAGAGAGGTAAGGTACTCTAGTATCAGAATCCTCTCTGACAGTAAGTCGGCGTTACAAGCCCTTGACAGCAACATTGTCAGTTCGGGCCTCATCTACAACTGTCATCAGCGCTTGGCTGAGATAGGTAAGTACAACCACGTCACATTACAGTGGATCAAAGGACACAGCGGCTCTAGAGGTAATGACGCAGCGGACGAGCTTGCCAGAAGGGGCTCGAGCCAAACGTCCATTGGACCAGAGCCAATCCTACCAATTTCGGTAGGTACTATACGAACACTTCTGACACATCAAGCTAACACACAACACAACACACTGTGGACAGGTCTGGCGGACTGTCGGCAGGCGAGGGAGGCTATGCCTGTACTCAATCGTCGGCTAGCCGGCAGACTTGCGACGTTGAAAAAATCCCATCTCCGTCTACTCACAAGTGTCATTTAGGAGGCAATGCCCCGTGGCATTGCCTCCTAAACAAACACCTATACACCATCGGTGTTACAGACAGTCCCCTTTGCAGGGCTTGTATGGCTGAGGACGAGACGGTCAGTCATCTAATCCTGCGCTGTGAGGAAGTCCAAAACTACAGGGCAAGGCATCTCGGGTCTCCAGGATCAATCCCTGAATCTCTGCGCAACATGCGGGGCCTGCTGGTGTTCCTGGAAGAGATCGGTTGGCTCGAGTGAGAGAGTCCCACCCACACGCAAAACCCGCGCACTAGACGTGGACTTGCGGAGATCAGCCCGTGACTACAAGTACAAGTACCCCTCTTTTAGCAACAGTTTCATAAACTACTATAATATTACATTCAAGTGAAAAATATTACACTTTATTCTTTAGATAATAAAATAAAACAGGTAAGTAAAGGGCACTTATGTGTGTACAGAAGTTAACAGAAGAAAGGGAGGGTTTATCTCGAAATTGTGTCAACACGTTATATTCCAATTTCCTTATATTATTTGTCAACAAAAGCGTAATTGTGTTTTGTGTCCTTGAAATTTGGTAACTGAGTAAACAAAAGCGATTTACGTTCCGATTTAATAAAAGAAGAATAGAAAATGTTGCTGTTAACATTTCACTTTATATTATACTAACGGACGCTCACTGCTTCGCCCGCTTGAGAAATTAAATACACAAAAAACCTTCCTGGAGAACCACTCTATCCATTGGTGAACACCACATCAACATCCGTTGCGTAGTTTTAAAGATCTAAGCATCATAGGGAACGTAATCGACTTGGTTTTATATTATGTTATGAAGACGCACACAAAATCCCGAAGGGATAGTCAAGAGGCATTCAAATCACTTTTTTAATCCCATGTAATAATACTCAGGAGTCTAGCCTTTTGCCGTCTCTGGGTACTTTATAATACACTAGCTGATCGCCACAGCTCCGCCCGCGTGATTTAGTTTACTCGTTCCTGGAACACATTCCCGGGATATAAAGTAGCCTATGTTACTCAGGGTTAATGTAGCTTTCCAATGGTGAAAGAATTTTTGAAATCGCACTGTAGTTTTTGAGTTTATTAATTACAAACATACACACAAAAATACAAATCTTTCCTCTTTATAGTAGTAGTATAGATTAGCCAGAGTTTCGACCGTCTTTAACCGTTGAGGTGAGATGGAGTTCAGGAAAACTTGTTAAGGCTTAGGTATCCCTAGCATTATTATTTTCTCATTTTCAGATACCTACTCATTTTTATTTACGCAAACAAAAATATATGTACCTACTTATAATATTTACAAAGATTCGTGTTAGAATCCTCAACGTCATTGCGAACCGGAAAAGTTGCTGGCTGCGTTGCCACGTTGAATTACAAAATACTCATAACTGCAATAAATGTACCTTACAATACTTATTTAAAGTGACAGTTATCTGATTATATAACGCACCCATTTTGCTCAAATACATTTAAACGTGGAATTCGTCAAATATTTGAGTTCAAAAAAAAAGTTCAAAAATTAATCACAAAACTAATGATACACAACCAAAGTCATACAAATTAGAAGAATTTGGGTTAATTGATTACTTTTTAGGGGTCTATCCTATCTATCCCAGTTATCTGTCACTTTGTATATGCTGACTGTACCTTCTTTCCCCATAATTATTAAGTCACCAGAATCAGAGCTAAAGCTAACAAAATCTCTGACATTTTCTTTTACAAACATTACTGAGGAGAAGGGACAAAAGGTCTGCCACAGAAACTACAAGAACATGTATTCTATTATCCCTTCACCTAAACTGGAAAATGAGAATTATTTGTCTTGTTGTAGTTTTATCCATCTCTACAATTATTGTTACAATTGTTTATGATGTTGACATTCTCTCACACAACGTCATCTATATCGTCTCGCTTGGGCTATAGGATCTAGACGACTGATAAATATATTTATATTCAGGTACATAATATTATACATGAAAAAACCGGCCAAGTTCGTGTCGGGCCAAGCATACAATAGGGTTCCGTAGTAACCCATATTAGCAACTACAACTCCTGAACAAACAATGATATCTAATCCGTTATAGTTTTGCTTCAAAGTTCTTTACATGGACTATCATCATTGCAAAGTTTCAAGTTTCTTGCACTCACCGTTTAGGAGGAAAGCCAAGGACAGACGGGCGGACATACATGACGAAACTATAAGAGTTCCGAAACCAGAACTACGGAACCCGACCGGGGACCTCAGAGACGGCAGTTATACTCGTTTATCATACCACTGCGTCAAGTAGTTAAGAGTTTGTTCAATCACGTAAAAAAACTGTAAAAACAATCTTACTGGAACAAAAATAAAGCACACTGAATATATTATAATACTACATAAGCCTCTTTAATTCCTTAATAAAAAGTAAAATATTAACAATAATAAACATAGCGAAAATTACGTAATTTACTACAAATATAATTGACATTTGATACAAATAATTTAAAAATAATGAATTAATTTAATTTAACTTAATCTACTTATTAAGGAACTCTTATCGAGTAAAGACCTCGTCCATGTTGAATCTTCCTATCCTTCGCCTTTTCCATCCAGTTGCAGCCGGCTACCTTAGCGATTTCATCCACCATCTAGTTTTTGGTCTACCTCTGGTTCGTTTACCCTGCGGTCCTGACCATGTTATTATTTTCTTAACCCATTTGTCATTATTCATACGGGCGATGTGGCCAGCCCATATCCATTTCAATCTTTTACATTGTATGAGAGCATCGCTGACTTTGGTGGTTTTTCTTGTGTTGAAAAACACTGAATATAGAACGGTAAAATAATATTCAAGTTAATTTTCCAAGGATACTTTGTCTAAGAAAGCTTCACTGAGCAGACTGTAATAAAAGTATCAGAATGAAGGTAGGTACGTAGGACAGTATAGAATAACAAAAAGCGTCTAGACGCTCAAGTACCTACATAGATCTTACTAAACAAAAGGTCGATTTTGGATTGAATAAATGAAAGAAAAAAATACCGGCTAAGTATGTGTCGGGGCATGCGTATGATAACTAAAGGTAAATTTGATGTGTTATAATATTAATTCATAAAATTACATATTACGAATTAATATTATAACACATATACACATATTAATTCATAATATTACATATTATGAATCTACTATTATTATATTTATACTATTATACTATTATTATATTATATTATATTATTATATTACTCTCAACGGGTGACTCAAATTATTTTTCAAACGATTTGTGTTAAATTGTTTCTCGGCGAATACTCGGCCGATTTCGGATTTTCTTGCACTCATCAATAGCTTACAGAATTACTAAGGTTATTACGATGCCAGAATTTTGAATTAAAACTCGCTTCGCTCAAATATATGCTGCAGCGTAACGGTACGTTTCGCGACTGCGGCGACCTAGTTATATTATGAATTAATATTATAACACATCAAATTCACCTTTAGTTTTCAATAGTCAATTGTTGGAAAATTAACTTAAAACTTTTTGGACATAAAGTTTTTTGAAACCTTCAATTCTCACTTTGTCAGTACGTAATAGATGTCTAAAATAGATACCCAGTATAAAGTTTTGCGAACTTAGTAGAAGTCCTAATTAGTGGGGACGTGTAATTAACATAAAATTGACGCACTTTGGCAAATCGTTATCTTTGAGTTCGCACCCTTACATTAAAATTCCCTTTTAATTTATCAGTAGAGATAATTAAAAGTAGTAAAACTTAATTATTAAAACCGCAGATTTTAATTAAACCACAAAATTCACATGTACACGTAAATGTGGCCGTGAGTTTTTATTGCCAGATTATTTTCTTACAGGCTTTACCTATTGTCTTACGAATCTGGCTGTAAAAGTAAATGTAGGAGTATAATAATCTTGACGTAAATAAGAATTACTTTGTGATTAATATGAATAAAATAATTTAGATTTTTGTTGTTTTGACAGCAAAATTGATTTGAGGAACTCATAGGTACTTGAGATCACAGTTAAATTAATGACTGTGTTTTAGTCTACTTTGAGAGGGGCTCGTGGTCTAGTGGTAACCGACAATGTTAACACATTGCAAAGGTTAAGCAACATCGAGTCAGGCCAGTTTTAGGATGGGTGACCATTTCTTAAGACACTGAGACCCCTCCGTGCCTCGGAGAGCACGTTAAGCCGTCGGTCCCGGTTGTCATACAAACTTCTATGGCAGTCGTTAGGGGTAGTTGGAGCCCTAAATCAAAAATCCGACCGGTCTACAGAACTTCGATGTCGCAAATGGGTTGTGGAGGTCAGATGGCAGTGGCTTCACGGAAAATATCGATGTTTAGCCGAATCGCAGTTAGACTGGAAAGCCGACCCCAACTTTAGTTGGGAAAAGGCTCGGTTAATGATGTTTTAGTCTACTTTGTGAGATTAATTTTGATGCGGTGCCTCCTTGTCTGGGATGTTGAATAAATACGACCATTCCCATGCGGTCAGCCCTCAGCGATGACACCTATAAAAAGGAATTTCTCAACCCCTATTCGAGTTTGCATAGTTTTATTATTAAGTTTGTATAATATAGGTATTTTTTTTTATATTCCCTAAATTTATTATGTATTATTTTTATTATTTATTTTTTCAACTTAATGATTGATTTAATCATGGTTATATTTATGTATACTGGCTTAATAGGTACCTAGCGTAATGTTTAAGGCTTGAAACAGTTTACAATAGACTGAAAAAATCACTTCATTTACATAGATTCATAACTTTCAAGCAAACTTAACAATATAAATATTGTACATTTTAAGAAATGGAACTTGGATAGAATGTATCAAATGAGTATTTTAATGACTCCGTCGAGAGAGGTAGATGACCTTTGCGAATAGACTTAAGTGCGGTACCGTACCTAGTGAGGTACGGTACCGGCAACTTGAAAGCAGTGGCTTTCAAGTTGCAAAGACGACTTTAAATTAAATCAGAATTTTTATACATTTAAATTGAAATCAAATTTTATTAGAAAGGGCCGAATATTCACAGTCTTTTACTCAGTTTTTATAGCGTCCTGTTTTAATATTATTTTTGGTGACCGTAATGTTTGATAATCGCATCATCTACAAACTATTATGAACAAAAGGAAAGGACAACGTACCCTCCTCAAACTTTACAAAATATTTAACCCACTTTAGAGGCCTTATAAAAGGCACTTTCAAACTACGTACATTGAACAAAAAATTAAGTACAGGGAATACATACATATTATAATCGCACCCGTATCTCTGAGGGAGTCGACAGATACACACCCACAATTTGCCAATAGTTTTGTTACTGCCACGTCAGATGCATTGTTGCAGTTGGAGCATTAGTTTTCAAAGCAAAATAGATTTCAACAAAATATAAAAAAGTATTTACTTAATAATGAATAGATTCTTCGCTGTAGCATGACGTTTCAAGCTTTGAATTGTAGCGCATCAAAGCGTGAGTGTGTCAGTCCGCTTGACACCCATTCACTGTAAAACGAGCAACATTAGGAGATACTTGTTTCTTCAGATGTTAGAAAATTCACATTATCTCAATCAGTTGTACGATTCCCTTCTCTATAGACAATAGTCTTACAGATCAGCTGTGGTTACACAAGACTATTGCCACTTGCACAATCACACAATTCATGGTTTTTATCCCGAAAGGGGTACATAAATGTGTTAGTTACGCCGACATTCGCCAGTCACTATTGGTCCCGCGTAATTTAATTTCAATATTCTAATATGTTTACTTAATAATATCGCGTGCACAATCCCATTATTCATAGGCTATTTTCCCGCAAGGGGTTCAAATGCGTTTGTTAGGTACGTCAAAATCTTCCTAGTCACTGTTGATTCCACGTAGTGGAAATTATTTCTACATCCTAATAAACAACTTTCAAACTTAGACAAAGTGAGGAGCAGTCATTCCTCAGTCTGATACAGCGTGGAAACGTCACGTTAATAGTCAACTGACGTTCAATCACAATGTGACATCTTAGAGCTATGTTAAGAACTTAGAGAGTTAGTACGGACGAAACCCCTTATTTAGAAAAAACTAGCCTAGTGCGTATTGGACCACGCATAAGATAGGGTTCCGTAGGGACCCATAAAAGCCTCTATAACCCCGGAACTTGCAGAGTTCTACCATCCATCCGTTATAGTTTTCCTTCAAAATTTATTACATGGACTACCATCATAATTTTTTTCAGTTTCTTCACGTCAGCCCTTTAGATTTTAGAGGGCAGGGTTACTCAGTTTTCGGAAAATATGCTCTTCAAAGCTAAATATCTCGCAAACGGATACTTAAATCAAAAAAATCACTTCGCAATGATTTTTAAAGACCTATCTAATGATCCACACGATGGAGTAGATACCCTTAAAAAATATTTTTGAACATTTTATTGTAGCACTCTGTCGGCGGTTTAAATACACATATTCATGCAAAGTTTCATGTTTCTAGCACCCACCGTTTGCGAGGACGGACGGACGGACGGACATGACGAAACTATAAGGGTTTTACTACGGAACCCTAAAAAGGATAGCAGTTTATTAAATTTTCCTCTGACCTCTATTCTACTTTCCGTGTTATTATTCGACAGCAGATCCGTAATTATATTTTTATGTTGTTTTAAATTGGCATCTGTACAAACAAAACGATTGAAGTTTCAAGACGACGGAAAAAGTAATTGTGGAGTTAGATATAGAAGCCTCTATTATATAAAGTCATGATGGATCACATCAATCAACAACGTAATTGTTTGTTTATACTTTTGTGGGATGAAAAAGGCTTCATAAGTAAAAGAAACCCTCTTTTCATACCATCATAGACACTTATATACTTGTCACATACTAATTAAGCAAAATTTTTGATGGGACTTCAGACGACTATAATAAATTATACGCTATTTTACTTAGAAAAAATCTAGACTTATAGGTAAGCCCTTTGCTACTAAAAGCTTCTGGATGTACTGGAAGTAGCTATTAAATATTCTATAGAGCTTTAGGGAATAAGTCGAATTACTTTCATATTGGACGTCCCAAATTGATCGTTTTGATTGATTGATTGATTGAATAAACTTTAATGTACACCAATTTAAAAAATCATAGGATACAAAAATACAGGATGTACAAAGGACGGCCTTATCGCTAAAAGCAATATCTTACAGGCAACCTTAGGATGGACAGGTATTTAGAGAGACAAACATTAAGGTGGGTAAAATAATGATGCCAAATACTTATTACAAATTAATTTTAATAAATAAACTATTAAAACTAAACAATAATTATAATAAATCTAGATACGTATTACAAATATATAATGCAGGTACGATATAAGTTACATAAGAATAGTTCAGTAATTATAAAATATATACATACAAAATATAAACAAGCTACTTCAAGAATCCAGGTAGTGTTGCTTGACCAGTCCCTTAAAAACAGCTAGGGATTGTGCCCTTCTAATTTCGACAGGCAAAGCATTCCACAACCTAACAGCCTGGACCGTAAAGGACTTGTCGTAGAACTTTGTGGAATGAGTAGGAACTGTTAATTCCAGGGATACCGACGACCTCAAAGATCTGGAATGTGTGTCATCGTTGATAATTAAATGTAAAATTTATTTTATTTAATAGAAATAATATTTAGCCTGGAAACATGACAACATAACGTAGAAATCCTAACACATTATTACTTTTAGAATTAGTTTTTCTTCGAATATTTACATAATTATTGCATTATTGATTCTGGATTTGAGTCGAACAGATCGAATGAGCAGACATCATAACGAAGCAACCTCTATGGTGGAAAGAAATACAAACGATATTTAACAATCATCGTCTATTGTTTGCGTAATCCTAGGATCAATCTCTTTCATCGTGAAGATTTGAAAACGATAGAATTCTCGTAAAACGAAAAGGTTTATTTTTCCTACGAAACAGCATTCGAATACTTTTGCTATATTTATTTAGTTAGACCATGTTCCATCCAAAATACATAGGTATAAAACCTATGTATTTTGGCATATCTTATAAGACTGCGTCGTAATAAAGGTGTGCATAATTTGTGTATGTTGACTCATATTATATTCATTATGATTTGTTTTATAATGCTTACCTATAAAAAACCCGGCCAAGGAAAGGGTTCCGTACCAAAACGGCAAAAAATTCAAGTTTGTTGTATGGAAGCTCCCTTAAATATTTATTATATTCCATTTTTTAGTATTTATTGTTATAGAGGCGACATAAAATCATCTGAAAAAATTCCAATTTCTAACTATCACGGTTCATGAGACACAACCCAAGCCAGACGGACGGACGGACAGCAAAGTCTTAGTTTTACCCTGTAGGTACGGATAAAGACGGAGACAGAATTCTACTGTCCATTTTAATTTTCTTTTGTATTTCAATTGAGATACGAAAACATTTTCTCTCCTTTCATTTTATATATTGAGGAAAATTCTTGACTCTGTTGACTTGACTAACAGCGGTACTTCGGAATGAACAGGTGATAAAAAGTGCTTACCAAAGACGAACTTAAGGGCCTTTAACTACTTACGAAAAGAAAGAAACAAAACAATCTACAGGATACTTTTGCAATTATAGTGCAATAGTATTAGTGACTAGCTGACCGCCGCTTCGACCGGGATGTTATATTTTTCTCCCAATTCCCGTGGGAACATATTACCAAGATGAAAAGTAGCCTATGTTACTCAGGTTACCATAATGTACCTACATATCAGTGAAATATTTTTTTTTAATCCGATCACTAATTACTAGTTACGAATTCACTTCAAACAAAAAAAATACAAGTAATAATTAAGTATAGATCTACGCCAATATTATAAATACTAAAGGTATTATTGTTTGTTTGTTTGAATAGGCTCCGAAACTACTTACTGAATCGATTATGAAAAAAAAATTAGGCTAAATTATTATAATTCCGCAGGGTTAACCTTCGGAATTGTGAATGAGAAAGCTGTAATAACGCGGGTTGCGATAATTAATTACTAATAAAAAATAATAATTAATTACTGAAATAAATTGCATCTCTAGACCTAATAATATAGATATTAGGCCACTTGCATGCCGATAGCACAGAATAGGGAATAGTATTTACATACAGAACTTGCACTCCGACGTTAATTAAAGCACATTCTTTTGATTACAGAGAACATAATTCGAACGTTAGGTTTGTCAGGAAAGTACCAGCATAATTTGACCAATAATTATGACGTTAATGCCTCAATGTCAACTCTATGGTCAATGCCGTGTCACAAACAAGAGACAACCCTTACTGACTTACAACTTCAAGTTGTAGCTGACGTCACGTATTTTTTGCGATTGTTAGGCGAGTGATAATAGTGAAATAGGCCTGCTGATAGTTTGACTGCTACGGTCGGTGGCGTGGTCGGTAGTGCATCCGCTTTCGACGACGGCGACGGAGCCTCGGATTCGATTCCCGGTCGGGACAAACTTTGTGTGATAACACATACATTTTTACCGAAGTCTGGGTGTTTTCTATTTTCATATTGTTGCCTTGTCAATCAGGGTTCGGAAGCTGGTTCATGTATTCAGGTTGCTGCGTAACTCTGCTGATCCGGAAGTGTTGAAGATGGTGTACTTTGCACTGTGTCAGTCCATCCTGGGCTACTGTATAGGTTCTTGGGGTGGTGCTGCCAAGACGCATATGCTAATAGTGGAGCGTGCACAGCGGTGCATCCTCAAGGTATGCTGTTTCAAACCTCGCCTCTTCCCGACCAGCGAACTTTATGAGTATTGTCAGGTGTTAACGGTGAGGCAATTGTTTGTTCTTGCGACAGTCATTAGGCAGCATTCTTTGACGCGGTACGACGGTGAACTGTTGAGACGGAATCACCTGGTGGCTGCGTCAAGACCGATAAATATGTCCTTCATCCGAAGATTTTTCCATTTCCTCGGATCCTACCTGTATAACAGACTACATCAAAGTGTGGTCTCCACTCTCTTAATCACCACAACTGCAAGGTAAAGGTTAAAGTATGGCTTCTGCAGCAAACCTACTTGGAGATTGAGGACTTGCTGGTTGTACCAATTTGATTTTACCTGGAACCACCTAGGATCAAGTTAGGCATGTGCAGGGTAACACACCACTACTGTAAACGTCACTACACATATACATCATCATAATGAGTGTTATACACATATTCACACACACACACACACACACACACACACACACACACACACACACACACACACACACACACACACACTCACACACTCATACACACACACACACAAAATTTTATAATTACCATTATTGTTGTTTGTTCGTTTTAAACTTCTTTAATAAAATTGTAACAAGATGTTACTACCTTCTGCTGATTTGTTGTCAGTAGCTAGCAATTATACCTATAATGTCAGTGGGGCTCTGGTGACCTGTATTTCAGGTTTTACTACCTACCACAGGCACCAGCTATCCACACTCTAAAACTGCAGGAAATCAATCACTTACAAATAATTGTAAACATCAAAACTGTAAATCTATGATTTAAAATATTATGTAATATCATTACTGTTTATGTTTAGTTTGTGGTAAGCGAATAAACAATATTATTATTATTATATCGTTTATTCATTTCTATTCTTATTTTAAACATTTTTAAATACATTTATAAAAAACACAAATACATTTAAAAATATAAAAAATTGTGACCCACCAGTAGCGGAGTAGGACCCAAACTACCGGCGGTGGAGGCTACAGACTAAGAAACCTCCTAACAATACGGCACGTGTCGAAGATAACAACCTTCTGAATCTGACTCTTGATCCAACAATCTAACGAGAGTCTCTTGAGATGTTGATCGAGACTCTTCGCTATTAATCCGTTTGCCGAAACGACCACCGGGACAATGATCGTCGAGTCTACGTCCCACATGGCGGTTATCTCGAAGGACAGATCGAGGTACTTACTAAGTTTGTCCTTCTCTGCCTTCACGAGATTCTCGTCATGCGGGACGGCGATATCGACGAGCACTGCCCGACGCTGGGTCCGATCAACCAACACGATATCGGGCCTTTTGGCAACAATAGTCCTGTTCGTGATGATTGATCGGTCCCAGTAGAGCAATGCACGACCATTCTCAAGAACTGGCACTGGTGTGTACTTATAGTACGGTACTTCAAACTCAATAAAGCCATATTGAAGAGCAAGTTGCTGGTGGATGATCCTGGCTACTTGATTGTGCCTATGCAAGTACTCGGTGTTAGCAAGATACGAACAACCGGTAATATGGCGAAGTGATTCACCAAGACGGTGGCATGCTCGACAAATGTCGACCGTACCGTCCTTCATGATGTATTTCCGATAGTTGTTCGTCTTGATAACCTCATCTGAAATTGCACAGGCAAAACCTTCAGTTTCCCCAAAGAGGTCCCCAAAACGTAGCCAGTTCACCGAAGCGAGCAGGTCTACGTCGGGTCCTGTTAAGACCCGGTAGAACCGCCCGTGTAGCTCCTTACTCTTCCATACGTCCTTACGGTCTTCAGTACCTAGCACCTTTGGTTTACGCCAGTTCTCGTTAGCCAAGGAAAGAGGTGTTAGGCCCTTGTCAACCATCACGACATCGCAATGAATATCACAAGCGTTCTGTAGAAAGTAATCTCTCAGACTGCACACTTCACGGTTGTGGAGGTTCTTGGCATTCAAAAAGCCTCGACCCCCCCACTTCCGCGGAATGTACAGTCTCATGACAGAAGATCGTGGGTGTAACATTCGATGCAATGTGAGTTGTTGACGGACTCGCCTATCCAGGGCGTCTAGTTCCGTTTGAGTCCACCTAAGTATGCCAAAGGAGTATAACAATAAAGGTATCACCCAACCGTTGAAAGCCCGCATTTTGTTACCACCGGACAAAGAACTGTTAAGAACTTTAGTCAGGCGGCCAAAAAAACGTTCTTTCACCGATTTCTTAATATCCTCTACCGCTATACCCAATGACTCTGACATACCTAGGTATTTGTATGTTTCGGTCTCGGAGAGAGATCTAAGAGTTATTATCTCAGAAAGTTGTAAATTCGGTGAATTTACAACCTTCCCCCGTTGTACATGCATAACCGCACACTTATCAACACCGAACTCCATCTTAATGGCATTACTAAAAACTTCCGTAGTTTTTAATAATGTCACTAAATCTTGGTGTTTCAATGTGAACAGTTTGAGGTCATCCATGTACATCAGATGAGATATAAGCTCACCCCCTCTACGAAACCGATAGCCTAGCCCTGAATCCTTCAGCAATGTGCTAAGTGGATTCAGTGCTAAACAAAACCACAATGGACTCAAACTGTCGCCCTGGAATATACCACGCTCGATCCTTATCAAGCCTTGCGGGTCAGAGGCGTGCCCACCACTACCTGGTTGACGAAGGACTGTGGTCCACTGCCCCATACACGAGACTAAGAAGGATTTAAGAGTCGGATTAATTTTATACAACTCTAAAATCCTCCTCAGCCATGAATGAGGCACCAAATCATAGGCCTTCTTGTAGTCAATCCAGGCAGTAGAGAGGGTGCCCCTACTCCGCTTGACTTGTTGGCTAATGGCCATATCAATGAGGAGTAGCTCCTTAGTACCACGAGACCCAGCCCTACATCCATTCTGAGCGTTATCTAAGATTATTATTATATCCTTTATTTAACTTAAATACATATTTAATACATTTTTAAATAAATCTATAAAAAAATATTATTTCGTTTATTCCTTTACATTCTTATTTTATACATTTTTAAACACATTTATAAAAAAAAGAAACAAATACATTTAAAAATATAAAAAATAGTGACCCACCAGTAGCGGAGTAGGACCCAAACTACCGGCGGTGGAGGCTACAGACTAAGAAACCTCCTAACAATACGGCACGTGTCGAGGATAACAGCCTTCTGAATCTGACTCTTGATCCAACAATCTAACGAGAGTCTCTTGAGATGTTGATCGAGACTCTTCGCTATTAATCCGTTTGCCGAAACGACCACCGGGACAATGATCGTCGAGTCTACGTCCCACATGGCGGTTATCTCGAAGGACAGATCGAGGTACTTACTAAGTTTGTCCTTCTCTGCCTTCACGAGATTCTCGCCATGCGGGACGGCGATATCGACGAGTACTGCCCGACGCTGGGTCCGATCAACCAACACGATATCGGGCCTATTGGCAACAATAGTCCTGTCCGTGATGATTGATCGGTCCCAGTAGAGCAATGCACGACCATTCTCAAGAACTGGCACTGGTGTGTACTTATAGTACGGTACTTCAAACTCAATAAGGCCATATTGAAGAGCAAGTTGCTGGTGGATGATCTTGGCTACTTGATTGTGCCTATGGAAGTACTCGGTGTTAGCAAGATACGAACAACCGGAAATAATATGGCGAAGTGATTCACCAGGACGGTGGCATGCTCGACAAATGTCGACCGTACCGTCCTTCATGATGTATTTCCGATAGTTGTTCGTCTTGATAACTTCATCTGCAATTGCACAGGCAAAACCTTCAGTTTCCCCAAAGAGGTCCCCAAAACGTAGCCAGTTCACCGAAGCGAGCAGGTCTACGTCGGGTCCTGTTAAGACCCGGTAGAACCGCCCGTGTAGCTCCTTACTCTTCCATACGTCCTTACGGTCTTCAGTACCTAGCACCTTTGGTTTACGCCAGTTCTCGTTAGCCAAGGTAAGAGGTGTTAGGCCCTTGTCAACCATCACGACATCGCAATGAATATCACACCCGTTCTGTAGAAAGTAATCTCTCAGACTGCACACTTCACGGTTGTGGAGGTTCTTGGCATTCAAAAAGCCTCGACCCCCCCACTTCCGTGGAATGTACAGTCTCATGACAGATGATCGTGGGTGTAATATTCGATGCAATGTGAGTTGTTGACGGACTCGCCTATCCAGGGCGTCTAGTTCCGTTTGAGTCCACCTAAGTATGCCAAAGGAGTATAACAATAAAGGTATCACCCAACCTTGAAAGCCCGCATTTTGTTACCACCGGACAAAGAACTGTTAAGAACTTTTGTCAGGCGGCCAAAAAAACGTTCTTTCACCGATTTATTGATATCCTCTACCGCTATACCCAATGACTCTGACATACCTAGGTATTTGTATGTTTCGGTCTCGGAGAGAGATCTGAGAGTTATTATCTCAGAAAGTTGTAAATTCGGTGAATTTACAACCTTCCCCCGTTGTACATGCATAACCGCACACTTATCAACACCGAACTCCATCTTAATGGCATTACTAAAAACTTCCGTAGTTTTTAATAATGTCACTAAATCTTGGTGCTTTAGTGTGAAGAGTTTGAGGTCATCCATATACATCAGGTGAGAAATAACCTCACCCCCTCTACGAAACCGATAGCCTAGCCCTGAATCCTTCAGCAATGTGCTAAGTGGATTCAGTGCTAGACAAAACCACAATGGACTCAAACTGTCGCCCTGGCATATACCACGCTCAATCCTTATCAAGTCATGCGGACCAGAAGCGCACTCACCACTACCTGGTTGACGAAGGACTGTGGCCCACTGCCCCATGCACGAGACTAAGAAGGATTTAAGAGTCGGATTAATTTTATACAACTCCAAAATCCTCCTCAGCCATGAATGAGGCGCCGAATCATAGGCCTTCTTGTAGTCAATCCAGGCAGTAGAGAGGGTGCCCCTACTACGCTTGACCTGTTGGCTAATGGCCATGTCTATAAGGAGTAGCTCCTTAGTACCACGTGACCCAGCCCTACATCCATTCTGAGCGCTATCTAAAATGTTGTTCGATATTATATGTGAATTTAATTTACTTCTCAGAATAGATGTAAGGAGCTTGTAGATGGTAGGTAAGCAAGTGATAGGTCTATAGTTTTTAGGTTCCGTGGTACTACCTGATTTGTGGAGCAGGAAGGTGATGCCAGTGGTCATAAAAGCGGGTAAGGAACCAGACTCGAGGGTTTCTTGATACTGTGTAGCCAAGCGTTCATGCGAACTCTGGACCCACTTTATCCAAAAGTTGTGCAATCCATCCGGCCCAGGACTTTTCCAGTTCGGGGCCGTACGAATTGCACAACTAACGTCTTCGGAGTGTATGGTGATAGACTCCATGGGTTCAATAGTATTGCATTCACGCTCGACGACACGGATCCAATCGCCCTCCGAATGTTCGACGGGCACCGACCATATGTCACGCCAAAATTTATTCATGGTGTGAGAATCTGGCAGCTGCCCGTCACTCAAACGTTGTCTAGTTCCCTCCCACTCTCGATACACCTTCCTTTGATCACTTTGGAAGATACGATTCTGCCAGTATCTGTCCACACGCTCTCTGTAACGCCGGATACGGCCCGCCCATGCATACACTTTCTGTTTCAGAAAGTCAATACGTTCCGTGACATTGGCTACGTATTGCTGGGGGCCAATACCAGTACCAGCAAATGCCTGAGTCACGAAACGCATGACCCGGGGACGGTTATTTCCCCGACTGAAACAGATAAGCTTTGCAATGAGAGTCCTAAATGTGCCGATACGTCGCTCGATTCTTGCCTGCCATACGAGAACACCATCCGGTCGTGGTGCACGGTTAACTTCGGGGAACTTAACGCGTGCAACACGACAAGCGGCAATAGCTCCACAGTAAAGAATCGAGTGAGTATCGAGCAAATCATTACTAGTCCGTAAATACGGAGCTAGAAATGCATTCAGGGCTCCCATCAACGCCAGATTTCGCTTATGCATGGGCAAGCGTGGTAGCCGTGGTCTAGAGTTAGGTGCAAACCTATACTGCGAGATCGCATCCTCCAAAGTACTCCTTATTTGCTCGCTTACCTGGATAGATATATTACTCGTATCATCTCCCGTGTCGGGTGCGGGCTCGGCTAAGATTGCACTTGTTGCAACCGTGTGTGTAGCAGATGATGGTGCACTCGTTAACGCTGGAGCTGGTCGAGTAGATAACACTTCCAGGCGAAGTCGATTAAGCACAGGTTGATCTAACAACTTGCATCGTTGGATAGCCCGCACTTGATCCGATAGTCGTTGTACGGCAACGGTTATTGTTGGTTCAAGAGCCTGAAACAAAGGGAGCATCCTTGAACGGTACGCAGTCAGGTTGGTTTCCCCATCTGTAGCCTCATAATATGCCCGCATGACATTTTCATTGATGGATGAAGTCCATCGCATGCGGTGCACAATACCACCGGTAGTGGGGACCCTACTCGAAGCTGGTAGGCTTCGGGGTCCCAAACTGCTCGGCGGCCGGCCTCTCCCTCGCCGGCGTACAGGTGTTGGCGACGTCGGCGGGGAAAAATACTCGTCACTTGACGATGAGCTCGACGCCTCAGCAAGCACTTGTGTCGCAGGTGTGCGGTCCGGCGCTTGCGAGGCGGAGCTAAGTGATGAGTCCGGGGGTGTTGGGTGTGCATCATCATCCAGTCATCTTTATCCATATTCATCATTCATCCTGTTAATTTTTTCGAAACAATTTTTGATATTTTTATGGTTGACGTATGTCAAAGCTTCGTTTCATATTTGTAGATTTTGTTGTTGTTGTGATTCTTGTAATAAATTATGGAATATAATAAATAATGAACTTTTTGGTAATATTATTTTGAAATCTGTATGAATTTTATAAATTGAGGCAAGATATTTTAGATAAAAATATTAAAATATTTTATAGATGAAAATGACGTGTGTACAGATGTCCAGAGTTGCCAGTTATTATTATTATTATTATTATATCGTTTATTCATTTCTATTCTTATTTTATACATTTTTAAATACATTTATAAAAAACACAAATACATTTAAAAATATAAAAAATAGTGACCCACCAGTAGCGGAGTAGGACCCAAACTACCGGCGGTGGAGGCTACAGACTAAGAAACCTCCTAACAATACGGCACGTGTCGAGGATAACAACCTTCTGAATCTGACTCTTGATCCAACAATCTAACGAGAGTCTCTTGAGATGTTGATCGAGACTCTTCGCTATTAATCCGTTTGCCGAAACGACCACCGGGACAATGATCGTCGAGTCTACGTCCCACATGGAGGTTATCTCGAAGGACAGATCGAGGTACTTATTATTATATATTTATTATTTGACTATATTTTTGAAATTAATTGTATCGTATTGTTTTATGGGTTTATGACCCGATAATAAAGAATTTGAAATTTGAAATTTGAAATTATTATTTCGTTTATTCCTTTACATTCTTATTTCATACATTTTTAAATACATTTATAAAAAACACAAATACATTTAAAAATATAAAAAATTGTGACCCACCAGTAGCGGAGTAGGACCCAAACTACCGGCGGTGGAGGCTACAGACTAAGAAACCTCCTAACAATACGGCACGTGTCGAGGATAACAGCCTTCTGAATCTGACTCTTGATCCAACAATCTAACGAGAGTCTCTTGAGATGTTGATCGAGACTCTTCGCTATTAATCCGTTTGCCGAAACGACCACCGGGACAATGATCGTCGAGTCTACGTCCCACATGGCGGTTATCTCGAAGGACAGATCGAGGTACTTACTAAGTTTGTCCTTCTCTGCCTTCACGAGATTCTCGTCATGCGGGACGGCGATGTCGACGAGCACTGCCCGACGCTGGGTCCGATTAACCAACACGATATCGGGCCCATTGGCAACAATAGTCCTGTCCGTGATGATTGATCGGTCCCAGTAGAGCAATGCACGACCATTCTCAAGAACTGGCACTGGTGTGTACTTATAGTACGGTACTTCAAACTCAATAAGGCCATATTGAAGAGCAAGTTGCTGGTGGATGATCTTGGCTACTTGATTGTGCCTATGCAAGTACTCGGTGTTAGCAAGATACGAACAACCGGAAATAATATGGCGAAGTGATTCACCAGGACGGTGGCATGCTCGACAAATGTCGACCGTACCGTCCTTCATGATGTATTTCCGATAGTTGTTCGTCTTGATAACCTCATCTGCAATTGCACAGGCAAAACCTTCAGTTTCCCCAAAGAGGTCACCAAAACGCAGCCAGTTCACCGATGCGAGCAGGTCTACGTCGGGTCCTGTTAAGACCCGGTAGAACCGCCCGTGTAGCTCCTTACTCTTCCATACGTCCCTACGGTCTTCAGTACCTAGTACCTTTGGTTTACGCCAGTTCTCGTTAGCTAAGGAAAGAGGTGTCAGGCCCTTGTCAACCATCACGACATCGCAATGAATGTCACACCCGTTCTGTAGAAAGTAATCTCTCAGACTGCACACTTCACGGTTGTGGAGGTTCTTGGCATTCAAAAATCCTCGACCCCCCCACTTCCGTGGAATGTACAGTCTCATGACAGATGATCGTGGGTGTAACATTCGATGCAATGTGAGTTGTTGACGGACTCGCCTATCCAGGGCGTCTAGTTCCGTTTGAGTCCACCTAAGTATGCCAAAGGAGTATAACAATAAAGGTATCACCCAACCATTGAAAGCCCGCATTTTATTACCACCGGACAAAGAACTGTTAAGAACTTTTGTCAGGCGGCCAAAAAAACGTTCTTTCACCGATTTCTTGATATCCTCTACCGCTATACCCAATGACTCTGACATACCAAGGTATTTGTATGTTTCGGTCTCGGAGAGAGATCTGAGAGTTATTATCTCAGAAAGTTGTAAATTCGGTGAATTTACAACCTTCCCCCGTTGTACATGCATAACCGCACACTTATCAACACCGAACTCCATCTTAATGGCATTACTAAAAACTTCCGTAGTTTTTAATAATGTCACTAAATCTTGGTGCTTCAGTGTGAACAGTTTGAGGTCATCCATGTACATCAGGTGAGATAGAACCTCACCCCCTCTACGAAACCGATAGCCTAGCCCTGAATCCTTCAGCAATGTGCTAAGTGGATTCAGTGCTAAACAAAACCACAATGGACTCAAACTGTCGCCCTGGAATATACCACGCTCGATCCTTATCAAGCCTTGCGGGTCAGAGGCGTGCCCACCACTACCTGGTTGACGAAGGACTGTGGTCCACTGTCCCATACACGAGACTAAGAAGGATTTAAGAGTCGGATTAATTTTATACAACTCTAAAATCCTCCTCAGCCATGAATGAGGCACCGAATCATAGGCCTTGTTGTAGTCAATCCAGGCAGTAGAGAGGGCGCCCCTACTCCGCTTGACTTGTTGGCTAATGGCCATATCAATGAGGAGTAGCTCCTTAGTACCACGAGACCCAGCCCTACATCCATTCTGAGCGTTATCTAAGATATTATTAGATACTATGTGCGAGTTTATTTTACTTCTCAGAATACATGTAAGGAGCTTGTAGATGGTAGGTAAGCAAGTGATGGGTCTATAGTTTTTAGGTTCCGTGGTACTACCTGATTTATGGAGCAGGAAGGTGATGCCAGTGGTCATGAAAGCGGGTAAGGAACCAGACTCAAGGGCTTCTTGATACTGTGTTGCCAAGCGTTCATGCGAGCTCTGAACCCACTTTATCCAAAAGTTGTGCAATCCATCCGGCCCAGGACTTTTCCAGTTCGGGGTCGTACGCATTGCACAAGTAACGTCTTCGGAGTCTATGGTAATAGATTCCATGGGTTCGATGATACTGCATTCACGCTCGACGACACGGATCCAGTCGCCCTCCGAATGTTCGACGGGCACCGACCATAAGTCACGCCAAAATTGATTCATGGCGTGAGCATCTGGCAGTTGTCCGTCGTTCAAACGTTGTCCAGTTCCCTCCCACTCTCGGTACACCTTCCTTTGGTCACTTTGGAAGATGCGATTCTGCCAGTATCTATTTACACGCTCTCTATAACGACGGATACGGCTTGCCCATGCATACACTTTCTGTTTCAGAAAGTCAATACGTTCCGTGACATTGGCTAAGTATTGCTGGGGATGAATACCGGTCTCAGCAAATGCCTGAGTCACGAAACGCCCGACTCGGGGACGACTATTTCCCCGGCTGAAAGAGATAAGCTTTGCAATGAGAGTCCTAAATGTGCCGATACGTCGCTCGATTCTTGCCTGCCATACGGGAACACCATCCGGTCGTGGTGCACGGTTAGCTTCGGGGAATTTAACGCGTGCAACATGACAAGCGGCAATGGCTCCACAGTAAAGAATCGAGTGAGTATCAAGCAAATCACTGCTAGTCCGTAAGTACGGCTCTAGCAATGCATTCAGGGCTCCCATCAACGCCAGATTTCGTTTATGCATTGGCAAGCGTGGTAGCCGCGGTCTAGAATTAGGTATAAACCTATACTGCGAGATCACATCTTCCAAAGTACTCCTCAATTGCTCGCTTACCTGGATAGATGTATCACTCGTATCATTTCCCGCGTCGGGTGCGGGCGTCGCTAACGTCACACTTGTAGCAACCGTCTGTGTCACAGGTGACGGTGCTCTCGTTGACACTGGAGCTGTACGAGTAGATAATACTTCCAGGCGTAGTCGATCAAGCACAGATTGATCCAACAACTTACATCGTTGGATAGCCCGCACTTGATCCGATAGCCGTTGGACGGCAACGGTCATTGTTGGTTCAAGAGCCTGAAACAAAGGAAGCATCCTTGAACGGTACGCAGTCAGGTTGGTTTCCCCATCTGTGGCCTCATAATATGCCCGCATGACGTTTTCATTGATGGATGAAGTCCATCGCATGCGGTGCACAATACCACCGGTAGTGGGGACCCTACTCGAAGCTGGTAGGCTTCGGGGCCCCAAACTGCTCGGCGGCCGGCCTCTCCCTCGCCGGCGTACAGGTGTTGGCGACGTCGGTGGAGAGAAATACTCGTCACTTGAAGAGCTCGACGCCTCAGCGAGCACCTGTGTCGGCGATGTGCGGTCCGGTGCCTGCGAGGCGGAGTTTAGTGACGAGTCCGGGGGTGTTAGTTGCGCATTTATTTATTTCATTTTTTCAAATTATTATTATTATTATGTATGTATTTACAAAAAATAATGTATATCAGTTTATTTAGTATTCATATCACAATCTCTGCTTAGTTTGAGACTAGATGGCGTTGTGTGAATTGTCCTAACATATTTATTGAAATAAAAAATTGTTTCTCGTCGAGTTTGAGGTTTAGAAAACTATTGTACAGCTAGTACATAAGTATACCTACTTAAAATCGTTAAATATTATGCGGGTGGATATTAGCGTAGGAATTACCTAATAATAGTGAGTTACACCAATGTTAAAATTATGTACACATAATAATTGACTATAGTTAACTTACAGAAAATGTATACGGATCGATAGTTCTCTGCAAAAATGAGACTCCCTCAACTGTTCTCGCTTGATAACACATTTTATCTCACTGCGATAACATCTTCACTTGGAAGTTTTATGACACTGCTACCACAGGCCGCAGTCGATTCGATTAAGGAAGATGGGAATTTTTTTTTTTACTTTTTGTAGAATATCAATAACTATCAATTTATATTATAATATAGTAGTCAGATGATATTATTGTTTGTTCTATAAAAATTCAAGTTTTGACTTCTGCAGTGGTAGATAGAGGCGCTTATTACTGCCACATTTTGCCGGTCTCTTTAGTGGTCCCAGGAAGTGAGCCTATTGCCATTTTCAACTTGCAGACTGGGGAGAATTTCTTTCGTCTGTACACATCTCTACATCTACGGGTTCTGTCAGATCATGTTTGCGGCCGTATTTATCAACCGATTTTCATGAAACTTTACACACACACTCCTTGCTTACAATGAATAACATATGAATGATATTTTTTTTGGATTGGATGAAAAATGAAAGAGTAATAAAGAAAATTATAAACTAAATTTTCTAAACAAAGCTCCCGAAGTCTACGGTCTGTCAAGAATGCAATCCGGGACCATAGCATAAAATGCATAATGCATAGCAATAAAATCAAAAGTCATGCAAATAAATACAATTTAAGAATAAACAAAGCCGCTCCCTAAGTCTACGGTTCACAGAACCACTAGTAGAAACTGTTTTATTTATTTTTTTATTTATTTATTTATGTACACACAAGAAGGAACAGCGAGATAAGAACAGTAGGATAGAGATTTAGTACAAAGGCACCACTTATTTCTAAGAAATCTCTTCCAGTGTTGGTATATTTTGTCAGTACCTCCTCTGTCTATTAGCAGATGTACAGTGTGCCGGTGGGCGTAGATACCCGTTTCCTTCTGCGAGCTGGTTATGCTCGTGAAGGAGGCCGGTAGGGTGCGGGAGCGTTCCCGCTGAGTTCCGAAGTGTTTCTTTTTTATATTTAGGTCGACAAATTGACGCCACCCGCCTGATGGTAAGCTGTGGCGACGTCTGGCGATTGTGGGCGACTCTCACAGTACACAGGAATACTATAGAGAGTGACCCTCAACTTGACGACCCAGTAATGTGCCTCTTCACGCTTCGCTTAAAGAACCCAGGGTTATATGTTGGAGGAAACACGTGCGCAGGCAGGGCGTTCCAAGCCACCATCGTTCGGCAGAGAAACGAACGTTTAAAACGCTCAGTTCTAGCGAAGACGGTTTCCACGGTATGAGAGTGACATCTCTGCCCGGTACGCGTTGTTCGGGATCGGAAGGGAGAGGGTGGGATCAGATTGAAGAGCTCTTCAGAACACTCACCGTGGTAAATACGGTAGAACGCGGCCAAGGAAGCAATTGTTCGGCACTGGGCTAGCGGCTCAAGGCTTCCCGTTACCTCCGGACAATCTATAATGTGAACATCGCGTCGCTGCATAGCGTCGAGTGCGTCCAGCAAATACTTCGCGGAGCCGTCCCAGAGGTGAGAGCAGTATTCGACGCAGGGTCTAATCTGCGTTTTGTACAGCAGACACCTCTGGTGCGGTGTAAAGAATCGCTTTACCTTGTTCAGTATTCCTAGTTTCCGCGAAGCTAGCCCAATACATCTCTCAATGTATTTTGTGTTATTGAGCTCTCGACGTACGTCTATGCCAAGGATGTCTAGATTATCCTTCATTGGTAATGTTGCATTCTGAAGAGTGGGTAGGGGAAGGAAAGGGAATTTTTTTGCAGTAAATGCACACGCCTGTGTTTTGTAGGCTTTGAACTCGACCAAGTTCTCGGCACCCCATTGGGAGATACTGTCGAGATCAGCCACGAGTCGTTGTCTCTCCTCCTCAATCTCAGATCGCCCCGCCGTCGGACGAACCGAGTAACTCCCGTGCAGTGTGCACGATTATGATCCACGTGCAGCCAAAGGACAGAGTAGGATGGGTTCTCTAGACAGCGCAACCGGCGGCAGCAGACATCCGCCCTAACGAACACGCACACTCCGGCTTTGTCGCGGAATTGTTCCTCAATGACATAACCCGGGTAACTGAGGTAAGACGTGTCGTCAGGGCGGCGTATCTGTGTCTCCGTAAGGAACATCACAGAAGGCCGTGCCATCTCTAGGTGATGGTGGACGGTATCGAGGTTCGCATGGAGTCCGCGGATATTCGCGAACTCCACCTCAAAAGGAATCGGCTTTGTGGGCTTTGTAGAGGCTGCTGTGTACCGTTTATTACTTTGTTGCACTGTCATGATGAGATATGGGGAAGCGTGAATAGGTGGTTAGATAGGTTACAAAATAAAATAAAACAATTCAAATAGGTACAACAAATGTATTTTATTTTATCTTTCGTGTTCAATATGTTCACAAGCACAAATCAGAGTCCAGTTTACAAGCAGGGTCAACCCATGGAGGACAATAGAGGCAGTACCTAACGGAATGCTTTTGTTGTTACTACTACCTGGGTAGCTTTTATCAAAGATTATTCCAAGACCTTCAATAGTAGCCTAGCTTGTTATACCTTGTTGAATAGCTAATGAAACGTAGATATTTTGAAGCGTGTCTGCAGCCTAGGTGTAATAGATTTTTTTTTAGTATTGCTGGTTGAAATTTGATTTGTACTGATTTTTTATTGATGCTATAACTATCAATCTTCAATCTACGACCCATTTAGTTGAGGGAACTCTAATTTTATTTTTCATAATGATGAAGAAACTAATCTGCTACACAAAAATCGTATAAAAATAAAAATTAGAACAAAAATAAACGTAAAAGATAGGCCAAGAAATAATAATAGACAAGAAATCGGCATTTTTTCAAAAAAATCTTCAAAACCTTATAACTTGAAAAGGGTTAGGTTGGGGGGCAGGGGTCCAAGGTGAAATTTGTCAGAAATGGTGGGAACTACCACCCCTGAACGGGGTTCGTACGACTTACCAGGTAACTCTGTATATAATTAAAAAATTGCTTAATAATAATTAAAAAATGGAGAACTCGCAAAATATTTTTTTTAACATTTTTCTATATACTATTAAAACACATTTCCAAAATTTATATAAAGTTTCGTTGACTGGCCCTGGGTTCCGAGGTTTTACCATTTTTATGCCTCTCTGCACTCCACTTTACATTCAGACCACAAGTTTTAGTTATATCACTTCACTACTCGATATTAAACAACACAGTCGCTTTCGTCCGTATGTATGCTTAGATCTTTAAAACTACGCAACAGATTTTGATGCGGTTTCCACCACTGGATAGAGTGATTCTCGAAGAAAGGTTTTGTGTATATATTTTGTCAAGTGTATTAAGCCGCGGGCGCCGGCTAGTATTATATAAGCCCTTCGAATCCACTACATGATCGCGGATGTTGCGAATGATCACCTTATGAATTCTTAAGTTATAAAGCAATTCAACCAAGATATAATATAGATAATGGAACGAATAAATAATAAATCAAGCTTCATTTACATCGTTAGTTAAGGTAAGTCTCGAGATATCCATCGCATTATGTTTGTCTAAGTGCAAAAGCCCCTTTATCAAAGGATTTCCACTTAATTTACTGCTGGATACTGTGAACAAACATAACCTCTCTGTTGTTTTAACTTATCACAACAAAAATCCATGTCGGTTTATTCATTCCCTATTCCCATGGGAACATGTTATTGGGATAAAAAAAATCTGGATTCTCACATAACGTCTCATCTAGCCCATATAAGCTGATAAATATACTTATATATTTCTAAATACATAAACATATTATATTATATATAGAAAACCCTAACTCCGAAACAAACGTTAATTAAACAAATATTTGGTCCAACTCGGTATCGAACCTGCGACCTCAGAGAAGGCAATCGCATACTCATACATACCACTGCGCCACCGAGACATATAGTAGCCTGTGTATCCATGGTGTTAATTACCTTAACGAAAATTGGTTGAACCTTTTGAGCATGACGGAGTAATAAAATAATATAACGTGTTTATATGATTTCTCATCTCATTGTGTGAGTGTCCTGATAAATAGCTATAAGATATTTCGGTAGTAGGACCATGTTTTTCCCACAACGATTAGAGTAATTACTTTCCATCTCCACTTTCCTTCCTCGCAACAGTGTTTGCTCTAATAATATATCTAGTAATACAACCGTCAGTACATTATGGTGACCACTTGCGTGTGGGCCCCATGTGCTTGTTTACTACGTAAATAGAACATGAAAGTAAGAACATAGGTACTCGTAAGTAAGTATATACTAGAATCGGGACAGGGGGTCGAAGAAACCGACCCTTTTCCCAACTCAGTTGGGGTCGGCTTTCCAGTCTAACTGCGAGTCGGTTGACCATAGATATTTTCCACGAAGCGACTGACATCTGACCTCCACAACCCATGGGCGATATCGAAATTCTGTAGTTAGACCGGTCGGATCTTTGATTTAGGGCTCCAACTACCCCTAACGACTGCCATAGATGTTCAAATGACAACCGGGACCGACTACTTAACGTGCTCCCCGATGTACGGAGGGGTCTGTGTCCTTATCCTTAGACCGGCCTGACTAGATGTTGCTTAACCTTTGCAGTGTGTTAACATTATCGGTTACCACTAGACCACGAGCCCCTTGAGGTAGTGTGTCATATAACACGTGGGATATTACCAGTTATTAAATTTATCCTACGCCTATTGTCTCTAGCTGAGAACTTTTATATTTGCCAGAGTCTGTCATTGTCTCGGACTGCAGAGATTCTATTCAGTGGTATGTAACATCTGTCCTGGCTGTTGGAATTTCGGTTTGATTTAGAGAGTGGTCATGAATTTTCGGTAGTTCCCGGTAACCGTCACTAGGCTTGCCCCCTATTACGTGGGACTAACAAAAAAACTGTTATGTGTGAGTGTGTAATATACTTTTGTCTATCCCTTGTATGTCTGTCGTCCAGTGATGGATCAGGTGCGTGCTGCAAATCGATAGTCTACAATCTCAAGAAACTGTTTAAACAAGAAAACTTTAGGCATATTATTTATTATCTAATCTGCCATTCAAGGCCTTGCGGGTTCTAAGAAGTATTTTCGACTCGATTGATCAGCCACCTAAAGATTACATTTTGGGGAGAATTCGTATTATCGTATCTTTCAATTTCTTTTTCCCAGCTACTGCGCAAACGTACTGGTTGTACCCTACCGTCATCGTGACGATAAGAATTTTGTGCGCGGCTTTTTTTCGAACTTTATTTTGTATTGTAGTGAAGGTAATCCTTCTTCGGAGATTTTTTGCAACATTTATTACTTTAAGCTTTGATTACTCAAAATTGGATTGCAGATTAAAAGTTATGGTCACATAAGCTATTTCGTTCGGGCGAAGATGCTGGCACCAGCCATTAAATATACAAAATATTTTTGTGTATTTAAGTAGGGTCTACCCTACTTAAATATACAAAAATATTTTAAGATCATTTCTTAAAAGATTAGGTACATACAATTAGGTACCTACTGCTTAATGGTAGAGGTTGCGTATTAATCGGTATTAGCTTACCACACACACATATATCAAGCCTATATCCCCAAAGGGGTAGGCAGAGGCGCATTACACACCCAGAATTTGCCAGTATTTTTAGTCCCACGTAACAGGGGACAAGCCTATTGCCGTCACCGGGCACTCTAAGAGTGGGTTATGTCCAAAATGGCCAAATAAGTTTAATAAAAATAGCAGCTATATTGTAATTAAAAAAAATATTTGAAACCATTTCAACATTTCAACGGCAACGTTGAAATGTTGATGAAAGGCAACTACATCTTACGTGCCAGCCGCTGTGGCACAGCCAATTAAAGTCCTGGGCGTCACGGAATATTAGTTTACATGACAGGATAATATTTCGACGACCTTGATAAAAATAAAAGGACATTTCTGTTAACACCATTACATAAGCTCCACTTGAGTGCTAGTAGCATATAATTCTGATATATCACTTGGAAACAGCCATAATAACAGTGGAACATATACCGAAGATTTTTGCTGCGTAGCCTGAATATGCCACTTTATTGAAGACATTTCGTGTTAAATCTTTTAGACTGGAAGATAATGGAGGTGTGCACGTTTATTTTTTGTGATAAATAATTTTTTTGATTATCTAGCATATTTTTGAAAAGATAAAACCGCGTATTCTTAGAGATCTAGTTTACATTTTTGAAAAAAACACACTGTATTCAACAAATATTATTTGATATTTAATATTTGTGGAATAGTGTACAAGTAAGTTTTTTTCAAAAATGTATTACTATAAGTTCCACCAAGTGCCGACAATCGAAACCATAAACTAGGTATTCGCCGGAACGCGGGCAGTTACGTCGTAATAAATAAGACGGAGAACGTAATTAATAACTCAAAAACTACGAGTATAAAAGCCACATATACCAAAATCTATACAGCAAATCACGTTAATGTGTTCTATCTGCAGCCAAATTTCAAGTCGATAGGTTTAAAATTGCGTCCGGTATCGTTTTATATACATTTTCGATTGGGACCATCTTAGAGAAGACTCCACTACGCTCCGTCTTAACTAGGTATTCGCTGAAACGCGGGCGGTTACGTCAAAATAAATAAGACGGAGAAAGTAATTAATAACTCAAAAGCTATAAAAGCCACATATACTAAAAACTATACAGCAAATCACGTTAATGTGATCTATCTGCATGTCAAATTTCAAGTTGATAGGTTTAAAATTGCGGCAGGTATCGTTTTACATACATTTTCGATTGGACCCATCTTACAGAAGACTCCGCTACGCTCTGTCTTAATTATCATCATTCACCGAGCCTTTTCCCAACTCAGTTGTCGGCTTTCCAGTCTAACCCATGGGCGATATCGAAGTTCTGTAGTAAGTCCGGTCGGATTTTTGATTTAGGGCTCCAACTACCCCTAACGACAGTCATAGATGTTCGTATGACGACCGGGACCGACGGCGACGGCTTAACGTACTGTCCGAGGCACGGAGGGGTCTCAGTGCCTTAAGAAATGGTCACCCATCCTAAGACCGCCTGATTGGATGTTGTTTAACTTTTGCAATGTGTTAACATTGTCGGTTACCACTAGACCACGAGCCCCTCTAAAACCGAAACAATAAATTATATTTATATTATTATTATTTATATTATACTGTACTTTTATTTTTTTTTTAATACCGCGGTTTGAGGCCGCGGCCGCTCTAACTTCCGTTGCCGGGCGTCTCTCGTTACTAGCAGAGGGTATGTCCAGTGGCGCCCGGCGGACTTTGACCACCTCTGTGGTCTCTGCAGGTGTTTGGTCGGAACGAGAATCCCGCGTCGTTGGGGTAGGGTTTTGTGGGTCAGTGAGTGAATCTGGTTGCGTGCTATGGGGCAAAGGCCCCGCAGCACGCAACTCTTCTAGCCTGCTTCTGTAAGGACGCCGGGTGGCGATCTCGCTGTCCTCAGGCCCCGATCATGGAGGTCGATAGTCTTGGGCGTATTCGCGGAGTCTGGGGCGCCCTGGCCGCCGACTACGGAACTCGGCGGGGAGGGTACGCTCCCTCTCCCTCCCGGCCGCCTCCTTCGAGAGCATGACTTGCTCGCAGAAGGACACGGCCGCGTTCCACCTACTCCCGCTGGATACCATGGCTTGAAGCATGGTCCCCAGCGAGAGGTTATCCACGCCCAGACCCACTACGAGGTCCCGGCGCTGACTCGCCCACGCTGAGCACTCCACCAACGTGTGGAGTGCGGTGTCGTCGTCGGAAACCTCGCAGTGTTGACACCGGGGTGTGATCTCACCATGCATGCGAAACAGATAGCTTCCGAAGCATCCATGCCCGGCAACGATCTGCGTCGCACGGTACGTCAGGTCACCATGCTGCCTCTGCAGCCAATCGTCCATGATCGGTCTCACCGCCGCGATGATGGTGGTACCCCACTTGGGTTGCTCAAGTCGCACCCTCCATGACTCCATGAGATCCTGGCGGAGTTGGGACCGCTGGTCCTCGATTTCTCGAGACGCAGGCCTGTGGTCCCGCTCCAGCGCCTCCTTGCGCCATTGGAACAATGACGCAAGGGCTCTCGCTTCCAGGTCCCATGGAGGGGTCCCGGCTAGGAGACATGCAGCCTCTCCGGAGATCGTGCGGTACCCCCGTATGGTTCTGACGGCCAAGGTTCTAAGTGGTTTGTTTAACAGAGTCACGTTCCCCTTGACCGCCAACCTATCCGCCCATACGGGAGCCCCGTATAGGGCCATACTCCGCACGATCCCCAGGTTCAGTCTCCTGCAGGAAGCGTTGGGTCCCTTTAGGTTGGGCATCAGTCGCGAAAGCGCGACCGATGCCTGCGTCACCTTGGGGACCAAACTTCGGAAATGTGGTCCGAAGTTCCATCGGCTATCAAGTACGATCCCTAGGTACTTCATCGAGGGCTTGATGCCGATGCTAACGCCTCCCACATTTATGCTGGAACCTTCGGGTGGACCGTTCCGAGGTCTGTGAAAACACAGAACCTCGGACTTGTGCAAGGCCACCTCCAGTTGTACCTATATATTGAAAAAAGGAAGCAAATAAATATTCACAAAACGTAGCAGAAAAAGAAACAAATAAATACGCGTCAATCGAGTAATTTTCTTCGCCCTCGATTGAGCACGTTAATGTAAATGGTTTCGTTAATTATTTGATAAATCTTATTATCAAATAGATACTCATAACATGAGAGACTAATATAATAAACACAATTGAGTGTTCAATGGTTCAAGTCTTTTATGTTTTCATTGTTTACTTGTCGAGACTTCAGGATTTGTTTCACAAACCAATTTCAAACATATCGTAATATTTTATAGACTTTTTTAAATTCTTTCACATTGTTAATTTTAATACATACATACATATTGTCACGCCTCTTTCCCATGGGGGTGGGCAGAGACTATGGAATTCCACTTGCTACGATCCTGGCATACTTCTTTTGCTTCTTCCACTTTCATAACTATCTTCATGCACGCGCTCCGGTTATGGGTACTCTTGACTGGCCTTTGGTCAAAACATCTTCGATGTGGTCGAAGGACGTTCGCCTAGGTTGACCCTTACCTGCCTGTCCATTCACGCCCGCCTCACGTACCTATCTGTTTCAACAATCTTCTTTCATCCATCCTTTCTTCGTGCCCGAACCATCTAAGCATCCCTTTTTCTATTTTACTCACTACACCTTAATTTTAATAATAAGATAAATTATTATTTATAATAATATCCAAGGAACAGAAAAACCAATTACGAAAAACTTAAAACTAACTACAGACTAGTTGTTTATAAGATACGAAAGTGTTTTATTACTACGAAGTTAGTATTTCAAAGCCGGAAAAGTTTGCTCAAATGAGTCTAATTAAAAAAAAAATTTCAAACATTCTTTCACCATTGGATGAGTACTTTTTAAACTTTCGTGTTTTGTACACATTATAAACTTAAGTTATACACGGTACACGGTTATTGAGTAATATACATACCTCTTTATTACCCGACGTTTCGACCCTGTTACAAGAGCTGTGGTCTCGGGTGGACTGCGGGTAATAAAGAGGTGTGTATATAGCTCAATAATCGCATAAAGGCCCGTTTGTCTTAAGTTTATAATTATCTGAGTATCTGAGTAACGCTAGTTTCTAAAGAAACAGAATTGCAACTGAACCTATATACACGATATTTAAAAGTTTTTTACTTTATTCACATATACTCGTACTTTATAACTATTAGTTTTATCGTAGAAACTCAAATAACAGAACAATTATTTGGAGTGAATTTTAACAACTTTTGAGAGAACATTGCAGAATAGACAAAATAAATAAATAAATATTTTCGGACATTTTTCACACAACATCTAGCCCAAACTAAGCTATAAGCTTGTGCCATGGGATCTAGACAACTGATAAACCTACTTGTATATTTCTACATACATACATAATATACATAGAAAATATTCAAACTCCGAAACAAACATTATGTGGATCACAAATATTTGATTTGACCCGGTGATCGAACCCGAGACTCCGGAGTCGTAAGCCGATGCACTACCGACCACGCCACCGAAGCAGTTAATAGCAAAATGATACCTACTACCAATTATATTAAGAACTTCCACTTTGCACTAACAATCATTATAATCATTTTGATGAGATGAAAATGTCAAATGTAGTTAAGGTCATTCATATCCCGCTAACAAGCTAACATGGTGTCCCAGTATGAAGCAAAAACTTCTTTATGTACAAAAGCTTTTATTAGAACCCTAAATTGTGCTCCGTCACTCATAAATTGCTCACGTACTACCCATGTCACGTCATAATCACCGCTAGACGCCTTCTGTCATTAGTATCATAACACGAGTAGATTAAAAGCTTTTTCACATATAGAGGTGTTCGCGAGTGTTACCCTACTTTGTCCTTTTCCGGAATATCTTCGCAATTCACCCAGTTGCGACCTAGAATATTTTCGCAATTCACCCAGTTGCGACCTATACGTGGATTTGAAGCACCTAAACTAAAAGCCGCATCGGTGTTTAGATCTATTTTTCTGATATTTTACAATATAAATTGCAAAAATTACGAAAGATCTGGGCTGGATTTGAACCAAGTTCAGTTCCTTTTCAAGGGCTGAATATGACCAACCTAGTTACCAAGACCACAGCTTTTCACTGAAAATCACTATTCATATTTTACGTTACTTACGTCCTAGGGCGTATGCCGACGTCCCGGGTAAGTTTTTATCTATCTGCATGACTGGGCACTAGGCTATATACCCTAAAGATTAAGCTCCCTATAAGCACCACAATTAAAGTGAAAGCCGCAATAACCTAAATAGTCAAAGACAGGATCAACGCAGCAATTCTGCCATATTACGCGTTTACGCTATTCTATTTCCGCGCAATACCGCCGACAAGTCTACGGCGTGATACATTGGTTACATAAATCGTTCCTATCTGTGTATGACTACGAAATATCTCACAAGTCCTCTTTACGTGAAAATTTTTCGAATATTCCTTCAATTCACCTTGGGAATTGAGTCCAATAAAATGTTGCAAGCAGTGATGTAAAGCGCGTTCAGCTGTATCAAATGTAATATGATTACGACTCGATTCGTTATTTTATCAAAGATGTACGTTGTGGTGATCTCCGCGTAAGCTCCTTTTATAGACATCCAGAGCGGGAATACTGCCTGTCTTAAGGGCATTTTGCTTATGAAACCCAATGTTTCAAAAATATGACAATTTACAGTTCCATTTTTAAAGTTCCCTACTGACTCCCAGTGACTAGTACCTCATGATGTAAGTAGTTCGAAAGTATGTTAGAAGAAAAACTTTCTTTAAAAATATCCTGTAATACTTTCCATGTGAAGGAAAAGTTTGGTTAAGTGGGTATAGCGTGGAGTTTTACCACGTACTTTACCCTGTACTATATTTATCACACAACTCTCAAGTATCAGACCTTAAAATTGGTCACGTTCCTATTGCACAAAACTTTTATAAACCTGATTCTTCGAGCGTAAAATACCCTTTCATTCCTTCCCTTTACTTAACAATCTGACAAAAGACTTGTTCAACTCTCCCAAGTTATAATTTGATTGAAACGAAATCTAAGCTTTGAAAATAAAATATCTATCAGCCGACTCAGTGAAGCTAAAAGCACAAGACGAGTTTATTCTAATTTATTTGACTTTTATTATTGAAAGCAGTTCATATCGGTGTCGTGTCGTACCGGTGGTATTATTTTCTATTACCTATATGTAATGCCAATTAGGTACTTGTGTATTATTTTTGGGAAACAGACGCGAACTTTAGATTTTATGAAAAAACCTTTCCTGATTTTTTAATATTGGTATATTATTATGTAGATTAAGTGGTACCCATGGCTCCATTCGCGTCAATATCGAATTATCCTATAAACAGTAACATCGATAACTGCAAAACTACGTCTTAATTATCATTTCGAGTCAATTTTTTTAATGGCCGCCATAACATGCTGAGCAGCATGGGCTAAAATACAACCCTACCAAGATTGAGTTGTTGGTGTTCAGAGGTAGGAATAAAAGTCCCTAATTTGTTCCCCCTGTGGAGCTGAATGGTGCACTGTCGCAAAGGGTATCTCAATTTAAATACTTGGGCCATCTTGTTACAGAGGATCTCAGGGATGACTGACATGGACAGATATGGAAAGGGAGCGCAGGGCGTTGGCTGTGAGGCAAATATGTTGGCGCGCAGGTTTGCTGGTTGTTCAGTACCAGTTAAATTTACACTTTTTAAAGCATTCTGTCAAACATTTTACACCAGCAGCCTTTGGGGTAGCTACACCCAAAAAGCTGAAAGGCGGACGGCCTTCAGGGCGCTGTTGAGACTTCCTCCTTACTACTTGCTTGCTGATGCACACACGAACGATTCATGCGCAAAAAAGTGGCATCAGTAATACGCAGAGTGAGGGGAAGTACCAATAGCATCCTCAGGGTATTTTTTGAACGCTTAGACGGGCCTACAATGGATAGGTTTATCAAGCTTCATGTCAGGCGTGGGGCTTGATAGATCTATCAACTTATAACTTATATTTAAATTGGATTTGTGAATTGAATTTGAATTGAATTGAATTAAATATTGGATTTATAAATTGAAATTTAATATAAATTAGATCTGAATTTATTTTTGGTTGTATTTTAATCATTTATGCCATTACTAACATAGTGTTTTAAGTCATTGTACACTAACATACTATGGGCCTTAAGACGCCTGAAAATAAAAGATTTTTATTGAGCGAAGCGAGCCGAAGGCGACCGGAGCTCTCAACGGGTGACTCAAATTATTTTTCAAACGATTTATGTTAAATTGTTTCTCGGCGAATACTCGGCCGATTTCGGATTTTCATGCACTCATCAATAGCTTACAGAATTACCCAGGTTGTTACGATGCCAGAATTTTGAATTTGAACTCGCTTCGCTCAAATATATGCTGCAGCGTAACGGTACGTTTCGCGACTGCGGCGACCTAGTTTTTTTTTACTAATTTTATATTATGTCCTTTGGGACATAATATAAAATTAGTAAAAAAAAACTAGCTAGTAAAAAAAAGCCAAAGCTTTGGGTCATCAAGCCAAGATTTTTTTAAAAATACAAAAATGTCAGAAACGTAGTTGAACTAGAGAACCATAAGAATTTAGGGTCTTATAAAAGAAGGGGCCCTTACACATTCTATTCAAAAGCCATCTGTTATTGACATTCGCTAGAACGAGCCTCCGTAATATTTTGGGACAGTAACTTTTTACGTTATTTATCGCCTGACCAGGGAAATTTATTATTTGAATATTTGCTATTGAATGGCTGAGATTTATTAAGGCTGGTTACATAAGAGATTTAGAACTTTTGACATAAAGCCATGTAATTTTCTGCATTAAAAACAAGATGAGTGGTCGTGTATAAATAAGCTTGAACAATGTTCGACATAAATATTTTATGCTTTTTTTTTAATTCCTCGAGTCCGCGGCCACTCCCATGTCCATTGCTGCAAGCGTTGATTGCATAGCCCGATTTTCTTCGAAATTAAGAAAGTACAAAAGAAAAATACAATATTGTCAACATATTATTTTTAAAATATGAAATCCTATTTACAAAAAACACAATAGGTACCTATTTAGATTACATCTGTGTGATTCTGTGATTAGTAGTCGCGGTTACTTCAAGTTGTTTGATCTGTGCCATTGTGTAATTATTGTATAAATTATCTATGTATTCAGAAGTATACGTATGTTTATCAGTTAAGTATACAGATCCCATAATTACTTTGGTCTAGCCCCATGTAAGAAATGTCTTAAACACTTATTAATTTATAACTATGTGCTGGAGGATCTATATCTATATATTTAACACTAGCTGTTGCCCGCAGCTCCGCCTGCGTGTTATTGCTTTCTTGATCACCAGTTACTGATTTATTATGTGTAGGTAGCTGTTAAGCTATATTGTATTTTAAGATAAAATATTATTGAGCGAAGCTCAATCTTAGGCGACTCATGTATTTCGTTTGTCCGCATACTCCTCCTATACACCTGAACCGATCTCCTTCAAACTTACCACAGTGATAACGTGTGGCGTAAGGGTGGTTTAAAACAAAAAAAAATGAAAATCGGACATAACAAAAAAATATCGTTGTCGTTCAAAAATTGAACCCCTTAGTGAACTCCACTGCGGGTGACGTAACCTACGACAAACATATTATTTGCGGTTGGTACAGTAATCAGGTGTAGGGATCAAACCGCAAAATTTAGTTTGTTTTTATTGTATATACTTTTCCGGGATAAAAAGTACCCAGCGCCCAGGATATTAAAGAATAATTATACCAAGTTGCATCGTAATCGAACCGGTAGTTTTTGCGTGATGCCTGAACAAACAGACAGACAGACAAACAAAATTTTTTTTAATCACATTTTTGTGTTCGGTGTCGGTCTAGTAACACCCCCTGCCATTTATTTTTTTGATATTTTCAATGTACAGAATTTTCACTTCTACAGATTTATTACAAGTCATTCACCGAGCCTTTTCCCTACTGAGTTGGGGTCTGCTTTCCAGTCTAACTGCGATTCGGCTGAACATCGATATTTTCCGTGAAGCGACTGCCATCTGACCTCCACAACCCATGGGCGATATCGAAGTTCTGTAGTTAGACCGGTAGGATTTTTAATTTAGGGCTCCAACTACCCCTAACGACTGCCATAGATGTTTGTATGACAACTGGGACCGACGGCTTAACGTGCTCTCCGAGGCACGGAGGGGTCTTAGTGTCTTAAGAAATGGTCACCCATCCTAAGACCGGCCTGACTCGATGTTGCTTAACCTTTGCAATGTGTTAACATTGTCGATTATCGCTAGACCACGAGCCCCCACTTATATTTTATTATAGATTTATTATAAGTATAGATTATAAAGAGGAAGTTTGAATTGAATAGGCTCCGTAACTACGGAATCGATTTTGAAAATACTTTCACTGATACGTAGCTTCATACTCGTATTATCCTGTAGAAGAGGCAACTTTTATCTCTATAATGAGATCCTACGAGAATCGGGGACGAGAAAACTATATCACTTGGTAATGTAACATAACTTAGTATCAAAACTAGGTTACAAAAATAAACACATAAAATAGTAAGAAAACGACATAAAACAAACTTAGAAGCAGAAATGTCGAGAAAAATACGAAATGCGCCACAATTTACCCGTCGTACGTCACCGAAGAACGATAGAGATATCCAACGGCAGACAGCGTTTCCAATGAGACACGGGATTTTAACTGTCACACGATAGTGTCCCTCTAAAGAGACATACTAACATTTAGTATGAAATGCAGACACATTAAATACTATAGGTATACAAATCATCATAACATATATAGTATCATAATCAAAACATCATCTTTACTTAGTATAAAACAAAGTCGCCCGTTCTGTATGTATGCTTATTTATTTATTTATTGCTTTAAATCAAGTTGACACTAATATTTACGAATCTCTTGTCAACCACAACTCCTCTGAGGTCTGGAAATTCCTTAAGGCTAATGGAATCGGCAAATCACCAACTATTGACTGTCACAACATTGATGTTCGGGCCCTCAACAAGCACTTCTCTCTCCCACCTGTTACACTCGACCCGCTTGTTAGGGCCAACACTCTACTAGAGTTGTCACTTTTGTCGATTCCATCGTGCCCTCCATTCCATCTCTCTGTGGTTGGTGAGGATGACGTCCAAAAGTCTCTCCTAGCCATTACTTCTTCTGCTGTTGGGAACGATCAGCTATGTTCAAAAATGTTCACTCCTATACTTGCAGCCGTTATCCCTATCCTAACTCATATATTTAATTCCTCCCTATCCTCTGGCTGTTTCCCTAGTGCTTGGAAACAAGCTCAAGTTATTCCACTACCTAAATCATCGAACCCGTCTCTTCCATACCAATTTCGTCCTATATCCATACTTCCATTCCTATCCAAAGTCCTTGAGCATTTAGTTCATCGGCAGTAGACAAGTCACCTGACACGCAATAATCTCCTTAGCCCCTTTCAATCTGGGTTTAGGCCAGGTCACAGTACTGTGACGGCACTCCTTAAGGTGACCGATGACATACGTTGGGCTATGGAGAATAGGTCTCTCACGGTATTGGTGCTACTGGACTTCAGTAGTGCCTTTAACTCTGTAGATTTTGATGTTCTCCTAGGGATCCTTAAGTCGTTGAATTATTCCTCGGAGGCTGTGGCCTGGTTTAAATCCTATCTTCAGGGCCGCTCGCAGTGTGTTCGCTATAATGACCAACAGTCTGAATGGCGTAATCTTGCTGCGGGTGTACCTCAGCGCGGTGTACTTTCTCCTCTTTTGTTCTCCATCTTCATCAACTCTGCAGTTCGGGTTATTTCTTCCAAATTCCATCTGTACGCAGACGATCTACAGCTTTATAGGCATTTTACTCTTAACGAGTGTCGGACTGCAATCGCTGCCACGAATAACGACCTGAGTGCTATCAGCTTATGGACAAGGTCCTACGGCCTTCACATTAATCCATCCAAGTCTCAGGCTATTGTTATTGGCAGCCGGCAGATGTTGGCAGGGCTGGATACGGGATCTCTGCCAGCTATATTGCTGGACGACATTCCAATCAAGTACTCCGATACCGCTAAGAACTTGGGAGTTTTCTTTGACGGCAATTTGTCTTGGGTTGGTCATATTAATGAGGTCAGCAAAAAGATTCACTTTACTTTTCACACGTTAAAATGTCTACAGAGTTTCTTGCCTCTGGACACCAAAATTACACTGGCCCAGACGCTTATTCTGCCCATCTTAGACTATGCGGATGCTTGCTGCTTGGATGCTACTGAGGAGCTCTTAAACAAACTTGAGCGATTGCAAAATTTAGGTATTCGATTTATTTTTAACTTACGTAAGTATGATCATGTCTCAAAGTTTCGCAAGGAACTCAAGTGGCTCCCAATCCGCCTTCGTAGGAATACTCGGTTATTATGTCTCCTCTTCAATGTCCTACACAATCCCTCATATCCTTCCTACCTGCGGGAGCGGTTCACTCTGATGCGCGCATCAGATGAACCGTGCCGGCCTCACCTCTCCTACCGCCTCAACTGTCCTTCCCATAAAATTGATTTCTTTTCCTACTCTTTTTCTGTTCATGCTGTTCGGCTGTGGAACGCTCTTCCGGACGATATAAGGAACTGCAAAACTGTTTTTGTCTGCAAGAAGAAAGTGAAGGAACACTATCTCGCTTCCCTTCCTTAACTATTTGTATGTTAATGTATGTATGTTTATGATAAGTTAATATGTATGTATTTGTGTATTTGTGTAGTTATAGTGTATGTAAGTTTATTAACCTTAAGTTTACAACCGTACCAACCTGCACACACACCACCAACTGATTGAACTCACTTCTCCTGTCCTAGGCCCATTGGAAGAGATCTCTTTAGAGATAAGTGGAGCCTTTGTATACATGTTTATAATATCTCTATTCACAATATTGTTTATACTGTGTGTACATAAATGAATAAATAAAATATAAAATAAATTAATTAAAAAAAAAAATTGATTGTATACATGTTAATAATCTTAATCATAAGTATTATTTATCACAACAATGATTCATATAGTGACCATCTACACGGTCAGCAATCATCTTCAATCAGCTTAGATCTTTAAAACTACGCTACGGATTTTGATGCGGTTTTCACCAATGGATAGAGTGGTTCTCGAGGAAGGTTTTTGTTTAGTTATATAATTTGACAAGCCGCGGCTGTCTTTTTTTTTTTTTTTTTTTTTTTTTTTAATCCGCCGCACCTACGTCCATTGCCGAGTGCCTCCAGTAGATACTGAAAGAATTCCCAGTGGCACCCGTTGCTAATCCATCGTCCTCAGGCCCCGATCATGGAGGTCGATGGTCCTGGGCGTAGTCACGTATGCGGCGCCCTCGCCGCAGACTTCGGAACTCAGCGGGGAGGATACGCTCCCTCGCCCTTCCGGCCGTCTCCTTCACGAGCATAACCTGCTCGCAGAAGGAAACGGCCGCGTTCCACTGGCTCTCGCTGGAGACCATGGCTCGTAGCATGGTCTCCAGTGAGAGAGTATCCACGCCCAGAAGCCGCGGCTGTCTGCTAGTTCCAAAAAACTTTTAAATACGAGTAAACTATTATTGAATTACTTTTCATTTGAAGATAAATAGAGTGCAAAGCGGCCCTACCACCAAGGCTCCAATTATCCTCACTTGAACGCGATGAGCTTGCTGTCATACGGACGAGAACTGGAACAGCAATAGGTTTGCCCCCTATAAAGTAGGACTAACAGTGACTGGCGAAATGTGTGAGTAATAAACGAATCAGTCTACGCCTTCCAGAATAAATACCTGAATCTGTGTTGTGTGATAAATATAAAATATAAGATAAATGAAAAACAATTTATGTAATATTACAGTTTTAACTTGAAATTTTTCCAATAAATTATTTTAGTGTTTAACAATTTTATTGGTGTTTAAATACATCGTGAAAATGTATTTATAATTACTGTAACTATGGACTGTGTGGTATAAAATAAATGAATTTAAATAAAATAAAGCGATTTAACGACAAAAATAAATGAAGTGGACTTCGGAGCTCACATTAATAAGTTTATAAGAGCAATACGACAACCCTAAAAATAATGCCGAAGATAGAAACAGCATTTGCAATTTACGAAATGAAAGTAAAAGGACCCACTCTTGTAAAGGACCTAAGCAAAATTTCATCTGAAGTTCATATACACAAAAACAGACTCCACGACATTTCTTATGTAATTTAATTTTGGCTCTGTTATGACAGAATCAGCGCTTAATATTTATTTGCCTTCTACGGGAATAATTTCATTTCACGAAACGAGGTAAGGAAATAACAAAATTAAAAGGTCACTCTAGGTATTCTATACTTGCATAGGTGGTTTTGTATAATATTTTGAGGTTTGAAATGAGGACTCATCAGGTTTATAGACTTTATGATGATGACGGGGAACATCAAATTTTGTACGCAGTTTTATATTACTTTCTAGCAAGTAAAGCTGCGTGAGCTAGAATGTCCTAAATAGTTCTCTCGAGGGAAATAACATTGACACGCGTAGTATAATTATATTTTGGTGTAGTGGTGTATTCTGTATACAACTAAAAGGTAAAGATAAATACAATCAAGTTACACAGTTTTCCAGTATGTTTTTAATATTGAGATTTGCCATTTGTTGCTCGTTAGAGTGACTATAGTACATAAGGTTTTAGAATGCCATGTAATAAAAATAAAGCCAGGTCAATAGGAATTAGGAAATAGTAAATCAATATACCAACTTTTATCCAAATCTGTTCAATGGTTTACGTGTGATTTAATAACAAACATTCTTCCAGATCCTTATTCCAGAGGCAAAAAACAGCAGTCACTTGATGAAATTTATTTCTACTATTCGGACATAATTATGATAATAATTTTCAGCAATATAATTAGTTGACTCTCGATCGAATAAAAAATTGACACAGCAACCGATTTCAAGCTACCGAAGTGGGACCAAATAGTTGTCGGAATGGGACCAAATTGAAATGGGATCACTTGAAAAGTATTAGCTTCCAAATAAAAAAATCATAAATCGTTTCACCCAGTCCGAAGATATAAACAACAGGTAACAAACATAAAAAAACATACAGTCGAATTGATAACCTCCTCCTTTTTTAGAAGTCGGTTGAAAAAATAATCCAAATGGTCTACTGTCTTAATGACTGATTATTTGATTTCCTTCATAATTTTAAATTCTCGCGAGCCTCTCTCTCAGTGGTCTAGAATTGAATTTTTCTGACTTCTTATTACCAGATGCCGAGCTGTTTTCACGGTTGTACAGTAATATGGAGTAGGTTAAATAGGTCAAGCGAGCGGTCAAAGGATGACTCATAGCCGTCAGTAATGTGATTATCTTCCGGTGAAATACCCAACGCTCCAACTATAGACGTTGAAATAGTTGGGTAGGAATTTTTTTAGCGTTTGTTAACTTTGCTTTAGACACACACGCATACACACACACACGCATACACACACACACACACACACACACACATATACACACACAATGTTCGGATTACAGTACCCGTGGTTAAAATATTAATAAATGGTTTGAACATTGAATGAAATATACTTATATATTTCTAATTTCATACATTATACGAGTACATAGAAAATACCCAAACTCCGAAGCAAACATTAAGATTTAACATTTAAGATTCGGAACACACCATATTTGACTCGACCCGGAATCGAACCTGGGACCTCAGAGACGGCAGTCGCATACTTATACCACTGCGCCCCTGAGGCTCTAAGTTTTTTTGTAAGTGTATTCTCCGACGACTTTAAAATTCAATAGCCTCCTTTCTCTCGTCTATTCACTGTAAGTTTTCATCAAAACTCGGCTATCATTCTTTTAAAATAGTTCATATATATGCGCTCGTAGTATTAGGATTATATCCTACATAGTCCTACGTCATTGTCCCCATAATGACCAACTACCCAACTGTATGGGCGTTTTCATATTGCACGATATCGTGACGATAATTTACGAGTACATTCATACCTAAAATTGACTGCTGCTACTTACGATATCGTCACGATATTATAGACGATATCGTGTGTCGTTATCGTGCAATGTGAAGGGTACATTGTCTCTTTATACCCTACATGGCTTACATATACAAGTGACTAACTTTCACTTGTACATGTTAGCCATGTAGGATTAAGGTATGATACGAGTAGCGACGTAATCTCCAATAACGTGCTAGTTGACCTATATGAGTATATTCAGTACTTGCTAGAGTATTATCTAGACTCGAGAGTATACCTAAAAGGTGTATCTATAGACTTTTGATTCATAATATCAGTTCATCTGATATTTTTCCCCGAAAGGTTAGGCAGAGGCATATCTATCTATGTATACCTTCTATATTTTTTTAATTATTATTTATCTCTAAAACTCGTGAACGGCTGTACCGATTTGGTTTATTTTGGTCTTGAAATGTTCCTAAAAGTTCAGGGAAAGTTTAATAGGCGGTACGAAATTCACCGGGACAGGTCCTACGTCATAGGTAGGAAAGTAGCAAACCCATCGCTGCTAACCGGTTACTTTTGCTTGTCTGAGACTCGTCCTTTGATCAGCAGGTGCACCACTTGCACTTGAGGTCGGCTTAGGACATCTAATATCATGGTGAGACTATCCACTCGTAGTTTAGTAAAACAATCCAAACTATTTTTAACCAAGTTCAGAAAAGGAGGAGGTTCTCAATTCGACTGTATTTTTTAGGGTTCCGTAGTTCAAGTTTCGGAACCCTTATAGTATCGTCATGTCCGTCCGTCCGGCTGTCTTCGGCGTTTCTCCTAAACGGTGAGTGCCAGAAACACGAAACTTTGCATGGATATGTGTATTTACTACTTTGACAAAGTGCTAAAATAAAATTATGAAAGTTGCTAAAATGATTTATTGATTTAAGTATCCGATTGCGAGCTATTTAGCTTTGAAGAGCTTGTTTTTCTATCTGATTCGCTACAGTTTTGAAGGAAACGGATTAGATAGCTGTTTTAGTTCAGGAGTTATAGAGCGTTATGGGTGACTACGGAACCCTATTCTATGCGTGGCCCGACACGCACTTGACCGATTTTTACATTTGTTTTGACGGGGTGAACTGATTTATAAAATTAATTGTAAGCATTAAATGGGAACACCATTGTGTCAATGTTTAACGTGTTTTATTAAGTATTCATAACTTTGTAGTCGTGTCCAATAAAAACCCGTCACATACTAAACAAATAAAACATAAATTCTAGGTATTGGGCATTTTATCTAGGTCAAGCCGATATTTCGGAATTTGCAGCTGAATTGGTATTTGGGCCGTTGAGCTTCCAAAATTGAAGGCTTATTTGTATATTCTGATGTAACTGCCCTCTTAAATTTTATGAGCGTCCTGTAGGCAGTATTTACTGGGCTCTTTTATTTTTTTTTATTCATGACTTAATTCGTTGGTAAAAATATAAATTAATACTACTTGACTGAATGACTGCCTCTGTGGCGCAGTGATAAGTGTATGCGACTGCCGTCCCTGAGGTCCCGGGTTTTATTCCCGTGTCGAATCAAATATTTGTGTGATCCATAAATGTTGGCTTCGGAGTTTAGGTATTTTCTCGAGAGAGCACATTAAGCCATCGGTCCCGGTTGTCATACAGTCACAGTACAGTGCAGTCGTAACAGGTAGTTAGAGCCCTAAAACAAAATCTGACTAGTCTAACTACTGAGCTTCGATATCGCTCATGGGTTGTGGAGGTCAGTAGGCAGTCGCTTCACGGAAAATAGCGAAGTTCAGCCGACTCGCAGTTAAACTAGAAAAACTATAAAGATTTGTTTGCTTGTTTGTTTGCATTGTAACTACTGAACTGATTTTAAAAACTCTTTTACTGATATGTCTGATATGTAGCTATATTATCCCTGAGAACGGAAAATCCACGGGAACTAAAAACGAAAAACTATATCACGCGGGAGGAGCTGCGGTGATTAGCTAGTGTTAAATAGAAAAGTAAAATTACCTCAAATATTCCTAATCTTGTCTAATCTTAGGAAAAGTTCGAATTGTAGAATAGTCCAGTTACTGGAGAAGGCTTTATAACATCACGCTAAGACCAATAAGAGCGAAGCAGTGAGGAAACCGTTGCACGGAGATGCGGACTGCTACGATACGAATCCCTAGGTGAGAAGAATATTTTTTTAATCTTTCGCATTTTGTACACATTATAAACTTAGGACAAACGGCTCTTTTACGCGATTGTTGAGATACGAGTTTATACATACCTCTTTATTACCCGACGTTTCGACTCTGTTACAAGAGCCGTGGTCACGGGTGGACTGGCTTCAGCTCATCATCGTCTTCGTGAAGTGCGGGTTTGTTCAACTACCCTCACTTCGTCGTCACTAAATATTGTGTTCGGAGAGGCACCACGGCACACCACACTAATAAAAAAGACCCGTTTGTCTTAAGTTTATAACAGAAGAATGTCACAGGCTTGCATGAGTAAATTATATTATGTCCTTAGCTAATCTAATAATCTATTTGATGTAGCTCTGACCTTTGTATGGTTACATAGAACCCTTCCCTGCTCGCCAAAGATTAAAAAGAAAATTTACGATTGTCGGTTTGTGTAGCATCGTGTACAGTTATAAATTGTCTGACCAGTAAACCGTAGCATCGCTACAGCCCCGTAGCGGGATACGCGCTACGCTGGAAATAAATGTAAGTTTATCCAATGTTTTATTTTGCAGATGGATCGTAATGCGAATACCGAGTATAGCATTATATAATTTGATAAAATTGGAGTGTATATAATTACAAATTAAATGCTTATGAAAGTAGATTCGGTACTTATACAACAACACAATTTCAATTTTTGTCTGTTTGTAGGCTAGACAGCTAATCTCTCAAATGGCTGGACCGATTTTAACAGGTTTTTCACTAGCAGATAGCTGATGTTATAAGGAATATGTTAAGTTACTTTTAGCTACTAAAAAAATATATCTTTTAAGAATTTAAAACTTTTAGAGAAAACGTACCTGCATTAATTCATTAAAAGCCTCTAAGGAATCAACGGACTCTCGAGTTAAATATGCGTCGCGAAAAGATATCTCCGGCATCTGCGGAAATTGAGTAAATTAAAATGTTTTGCAGACTTTACTTTGTGTAAAATATAAGTGAAGTGTTTCTATTTGAATTTATATTGCTTTATTAAAACTGTGGATGGTTCAACGCTATTGGATTTTACATGCTAGAGGAGTTGAGGGATAACAGGCAGTTTAGATGAAAGATCCGTCTGCGTGAAATAGTTTTCCTGTTCTCCAAAGCCCACGGGAATACGTCAGTGGAATACAAATTACCCTCAAGTAGTTTCGGTATAGTAAAATTCCAAATTCTATAGAACATATAGTATATTGAAGCGTCGGGCAAACTCATCCTTCGTATGCGACGTATACCACGCATTATGACATCTGAACAGGATCTGGCCTGTACAATTTGTATGGTAACGAACACCCTGGTCATTCACCACGCTTTCTTACGCGTCACCGCACCAGATACGCGTGTTCCCATGCTATTCCACGCGTACGACGCTGTCACACACGTTTAAAGTGTCATAGCGCATAAGATAACGTATACGTCAGTGTGTCGCTGTCTCTCACGTCGCATGGCATACGTCGTATGTGAAGGACCAGTGTGTTTAACGCTTTATACTAGTGTTCGCACTTATGTTCACACAGTAGACCTCGGAAACATTAAAAACATTTTTTGGACCTTTCCCTCCTTTTTTTTTTTTTTAGTTCCGCGGCCAACGGCCGCGGCCACTCTAACGTCTGTTGCCCCGGCAACGGACGCCCGCGTCTCTGGTTACAAGCAGAACGTATTTCCAGTGGCGCCCGGCGGACTTTGACCACCTCTGTGGTCTCTGCGGGGGTCGGGTCGGGATGAGAATCCCGCGTCGTTGGGGTAGGGTTTTATCCCGCGTCAGTGAGTGAATCTGGTTGCGTGTTATGGGGCAAAGGCCCCGCAGCACGCAACCCTTCTAGCCTGCTTCTGTAAGGACGACGGGTGGCGATCCCGCCGTCCTCAGGCCCCGATCATGGAGGTCGATGGTCTTGGGCGTAGATGAGTCTGCGGCGCCCTCGCCGCTGACTACGGAACTCGGCGGGGAGGGTACGCTCCCTCTCCCTCTCGGCCGCCTCCTTCGCGAGCACGACTTGCTCGCAGAAGGACACGGTCGCGTTCCACCTACTCCCGCTGGAGACCATGGCTTGAAGCATGGTCTCCAGCGAGAGGGTATCCACGCCCAGACCCACTACGAGGTCCCGGCGCTGACTCGCCCACGCTGAGCACTCCACCAATGTGTGGAGTGCGGTGTCGTCGTCGGAAACCTCGCAGTGTTGACACCAGGGTGTGACCTCACGACGGATGCGAAACAAATAGCTATCGAAGCATCCATGCCCAGTAACGATCTGCGTCGCACGATACGTGAGGTCACCATTCTGCCTCTGCAGCCAATCGTCCATGATCGGTCTCACCGCCGCGATGATGGTGGCACCCCACTTGGGTTGCTCAAGTCGCACCCTCCATGACTCCATGAGATCCTGGCGGAGTTGGGACCGCTGGTCATCGATTTCTCGAGACGCAGGCCTGTGGTCCCTCTCCAGCGCCTCCTTGCGCCATTGGAACAATGACGCAAGGGCTCTCGCTTCCAGGTCCCATGGAGGGGTCCCGGCTAGGAGACATGCAGCCTCTCCGGAGATCGTGCGGTAGCCCCTTATTGTTTTAACGGCCAAGGTCCTCAATGGTCTATTAAGAGCGTTGAGTTGTTGGCCGTCAAACGCGCCGCCCATACGGGAGCCCCGTATAGGGCCATACTCCGAACGATCCCTAGGTACAGTCTCCTGTAGGAAGCGTTGGGTCCCTTTAGGTTGGGCATCAGTCGCGAAAGCGCGACCGATGCCTGTGTCACCTTGGGGACCAAACTTCGGAAATGTGGTCCGAAGTCCGCACGATCCCTAGATACTTCATCGAGGGCTTGATGCCGATGCTAACGCCTCCCACATTTATGCTGGAATCTTCAGGTGGACCGTTCCGAGGTCTGTGAAAACACAGAACCTCGGACTTGTGCAAGGCCACCTCCAGTCCCAGCCGCCGTATCCGACCCACGACTTGAGCAACACCCGTCGTGACCTTGAGTGCTGCCTCCTGGTACGTTGCACCCCGCGCCGTGACGAGGGTATCGTCGGCGTAGCACGTTACGCCGACGCCCTCAGGCAACGCACCCCACAGCACCCAGTCGTAGCCGATGTTCCACAGAAGCGGCCCCAGGACCGACCCCTGTGGAACACCGCACGACACATCCCGCCGAGCTGGCCCGAGCCAGTTGGGGAAAGCTATGGCCCTCTCCGAGAGATAGGCCCCCACAAAACGACGGAGGTAAAGAGGCGTTTCATGATACACGAGCGCCTCCCTAACCCAGCTCCATGGCAAGGTGTTGAACGCGTTGGCGATGTCAAGAAACACCGCCACCACCACCTTGCCCTGCGAGACTGCTTCCTCTGTCAGGCTCCTGACGCGCATGATCGCGCTCACGGTGGAGCGTCCCCGACGGAAACCGTACTGGTTGTCCGCCAGGTCTGGCCCCACCGTCGAGAGATGCTCGACGAGGCGTTCCGCGATAATTCGCTCAAAGAGCTTACACACCTGGTCGAGCAACACGATCGGCCGGTATCCGGACGGTGAGTCCACCGGCCGCCCCGCCTTACGGATCAGGACCAGTTTCTCCGTCCTCCACACCTTGGGAAACTGGCCCCTTTCGAGGCATGCGGTAAAGAGCCCCATCAGTCGAGGCCCGAGTTCATCGAGGGCCAGGACCCATGCACGCCCAGGAATTCCGTCGGGTCCGGGGGCAGTGATTTTCCGGCGTTTAAGCCGGAGTACTGCCGCACCTAGCTCCCCCACCCTGACTTCGGGTACGTCGTCTTCACTGATGCTATACGCCTCGGGCAGAGACGGAGCCATGTGCGGAGGGACGTGCTCCTCCGCGGTCGTCGGAAACAGGGAGCCCATGACCCGCTCCAGCTGCTGCGGCTGGAGACTCTGGGTAAGTGGGGGCGCCCTAGGTCGGAGTTTCTCCCTGACCTGTAGGTACGGGCGCCCCCATGGGTTCTGCTGCAGGGTCTCCAGGAGCTCCTCGCGGGCCGCCGTCATGGCCCCCTTTATCGTCTCCTGGAGATTACCTTTAGCCTCCCTGTATGCCTGATAAAGCTCCGCCTCTCGGGTTGCCGCGTCGTCTGGGCGGCGCGCGATGCCTCCGGCGAAACCTGGTGTACTGGCGGCGGGCGAAGATGCATGCTGCGCGCAGCTGTGCAATCTCCGGCGACCACCAGTACACCTGCTTCCTTGCCTCGGCGTCCACATCGGCAGGCCGGGACCTTTCCCTCCTAATCTAAAAAAAAAAACATAAAAAAAATTTAAAAAAAAAAAAGCCCTCTATGAAAAAGATATTCTGAATTGTTGCCACACTTGTTCCAAGTTTCGTGGAGATCGAATAAGAATGGCCGCTAGCCCCAAATACACATATAGACGGACAAACGAATGAAAGCAAAATTTTCCGATCTCAAAATGTACTGGTACTTCGTATGACAATGTACTCGTAATTTGAACAAACTGAATACAACACTTACCCTCGAAACAGGTTAATTCAACGAGTCATTATCATAATTTAAATAGAAGCTCTCCCAAATTAGTATCGGAAAATCGATGTTTAAAGTGGTTTATTTGGTTGACCCAATTTTCAGCTTGAACCGACATTTCACACAAAAGCGGCCAGTTTTATAAATAGTTTTATTTCCATAGAATAATATGTTGTCATCGAAATATAATAAGCATAGTAAGCGGGTTCCTAAGTCTGTGATAGTAAGTAAGTTAATGCCTCTGAAGGGAAGACCATAATTTCTTGCTATCTGTCCGTCCTCACATCCATGTCTAAAAAAACGGCACATTGAGATTTAGATTTTTTTTTTTTGAGAGCACCTTTTTGTGACCAGAGAAACCCTTCGGAGACAGTAGTGAGAACGCCAGGCAGCCGTTTTCCAACCTTAGCTTATTATGGTTTAAATACTATTACAATGAACCTTAAACTGGTAGACAAATAACGAAATCTATCTAAAAACACTAAATTTATATTTTATAGGTTATACAATAACATTTTGTGACAAATTTCTAGTTCCCGATTCTTACGTAACCGAGATTAAAGCTATAATTTCAATATATGAAATCGTCTACAATTTAATTTTTATCCAAAATATTCCACAACACACACACGGTATCAAACATTTTACCCGGATCTCATTCTACGAGTAAAACCTTACGTATTGTACGTATTTATTATTTCATTTTCCTTCGGAGAGACGGCTGTACAGACTTCTGTTTTACAACAACACTGTTAACTTACCAGCCGACTGGGGAAATTAAGGCCTCTTGGTACTTTACTGTAAAAGTTTCTTTCTTTTAAATTCCGAATAATTTGTAGGTACTTTTTTGTGAAAAAACAATCATTACCATATGAAAATAATAATAATTTCTTATATAGCACCGGGTCGTACAAAAACTCATTAAAGAGGCCTATAAATATGTTTAGGCTGCCGCACACTATGCCGGCGGCAATGCCCGGCGGCAAAAGCCGCGCTATGGGCGCGGCTTAGAAAGCCTAGGTATGAGGCATAATTTTTTTTACACAGTAATATAACAGCTACAGCTGCTACTATTTTGACTTCACTATAAATCGTAATGGCATCCCAATCTCTAAGTGTGTACCTCACTAGCGATCTACACGATTGTCTCTACTAGAATGATGCTCAGCGGCTTGTGCTAGTTTCTGCGGCACAAACCGGCGCCTCGAACGCGTCGGTTGTGTCGCCGGCAGGTGTGTGGTAGGCTTTAGATAGCCTGAGATGAGGATGATTGCCTTTAAAATATGATATTGAGTGCATTTTTTTCTGCCTTAAGTATGTGTATTAAATCAAAAACATAACTGTGAAAAGCGAGCCTAGTTCAATATTAAGAAAATGCTTTGGCAAAGTTGACAACAGAATTGATATTTATATGATTGCCAAGTTCTGTGTAGAAAAACCTAAAATCTTAGTTACATGAACTTACTGAATGAAATAACTGTTGGTATACGACAATTTCTTGCATCTGAGCCTTAGAGAGTCTAGTTTATACTGTTTGAGACACACGACACGATAACACTCTTTGTTAGATTAAGGGACTGCGAAGCCCATAAATAAGTGCCCCACATGGCACATTTGATCCAATATTTGATATAATGGAGAACATTGTAATCGACCGCAATACCATTCGATCCGACAAAAATAAAAAGGGTCTAGCACAAGTTGGTGATAAAGACCGTAATCGGTTTTTATGTCGTGTGGTTAGTCGATGCCTTCGGGTTTTTCTGTTAATGATCTTTCTGCAACACAAGCCTTTTTATTTTCAAAAAAATGCAAAACCGATAAAAGATTCATGCCTCTCCAGCAACTGTATTAATCTGTATAAATAAAATTGAATCGCTGTTCGTTTATCTCGCTAAAACTCCGGAACGACAGGACCGATTTGACTGATTTTGGTCTTGAACATTCGCGGAGGTTCAGGGACAGCTAGTATTATAATATATTATGTACAATTAAGTTCAATTAATTACGCACAATCCACTGGGAAAAGGTTCGGTGGATGATGATATTACGTACAATTAAGTAGACATCCATGGTAACGATTTGTTATCTGATTATTCGTCCCATTACTTAAATTGTACAATGATTTCTAGAATTTTGATTATTTTTCATTAAGCCGAACTGACTTCGGTAAAATTTAAATAGCACAAACTTCAAGCTATACCATATCTAATATTAATGGAATGATCGAAGTTGGACCACACTGTAACTGTGAACTAAATTTCCAACCGATACAGGGGTTACATATCACTAAACAGCAGTCCGAGCGATGTTTAAAAGCACCACATTTTAGAGCCCTCTAGTAAATGGGAGCCGAACTGCTTCGAAAGTTCTGCATAGATCCACAGAAGTTCACTAGCTTCTTCAAACATTACTACATGCAATAATGTTACATCAAAGGATTTATCATTGATTCTTGACAACTGACACAGCAAGTAAAAATATTCACACAAACTCCAAATCTTTTGATCGCTTATTGCTTGTACATTACTAAGATAGATAACAAAACAATTCGCACAGAAGGGAAATGTATCCTACCGATGACTTATGATACAGTGTGCGAATACTTAGGCTATATTTTTTGCCACTTTTTTCCATTTTTATTTCTCTGGGAGATTCATGAGGTTCCTTCAAGCTACCAGTCGTAAAATAAGATAGAACTCGTGGCAGTCTGTTCAGATAAACAGTGTGATTTGTTTTATTTCCAACCCTAAATAAAATCTTGAGACTTTATTTTGGCTTTTTAGTGTAACCTAACTCTGATACTTTAGTTTTAGTGACTGCTTGCAATGTCTAGAATACTTCTTATACTAGCACTGGTAGTGTTACTGGAAATACCTTTTGGGGTCACCAGAGACGCCCGCAGCAATGGACATGGGAGCAGCCGCGGTCTCGCGGGGTTAAAAAAAAACAAAAAAGCACTGGTAGTGAATTATTTGGTAAGTACATAACTTACTTTCATTGTATTGTTTAGTCTTGTTTGTGATTACATGAATACGCTAGGTTACTATAATTATGCATTAGGTTATATTGTATTTCCATTAGTATAACAGTCGTATACGGCGACAGCGTATACGACGACCTCGTTGGTCTATGGTATAACAAGATGCGGACTGCAGAGATTATGTATCAGTTTGTTCTGTCATCATCATACAAGAGAATGTATTACTATAAGTTCCACCAAGTAGATACTACCAATAATTAAAAATACTAGTTATCCCAGCGAACTTTGTATCGCCTAAAATATAAAAAAAAAAACAAAAATATAACAAAATATATAAATAAAATATGAAAAAAAAATGTATGTAAATTGAAAAACGCGACGGACGGACAGACGGACAGACAAATTGTCGTATTAAATATATAGATAACTATACTGCAGTCTCATGTTATTGTTTACAAATCTCTTTCGACGCGTTAGTACTTTAATGTATGACTTCGAATAGACTTAAAAATACATCCAGCGCTCATATTGAGTATGACTATTTTCTTTAAACCAAATTTACACATACAATTACACAAATACTGACAAATTAAACAACTTACGGGAATGTTAAAATGAAATTGAAGCATAAATGACGTATAATCGCACAAGTTGAATCTCTCTCAAGTGATTGCTTCACAGTTTACGCACCTATTAACACACAATATCAACCATAATTGTAAACTCCGTTATGTCATATAATCGGAATCGGCATATGTAGTGTATGTAATATCATTGGCATCACACGAAACAACAGGTTATACTACTATGGAGCTTGTTACACCGAACTACTTTAATACTATCCCGTCAAGTGATCGGTGCTCAAATGCTGACTGTACTGTAGACAGTAGTGATTTAGTTAGTTTGTAGTTTAAATTTTTGCAATTTGCACCGCAAATTGTTTTTAAAGTGGGTTATAATCATGATAATATCTAATGTACGATACGGTATAGATCGCTGGAGCGTTACAATTGGATTGTAATTGTGCCAGATGTAGTTACGAGCTGACAACAAATCATGATATAATTTACTCCAACAATATCTTAAACATGAGTAATGATTTGGGTTATGATTATTTTGAGATTAACTATGAGATTATTATCTGACTGTAAAAAAATAAGCAATAATACTTAATGAAACACAGTAGGTACCTAAGTAAATATAAGTTCTAAATTTTACTCAAACTTAAGACGATTCTAAACTGTATTCGAATAAACTAATTAATATTAAAGTGGTTACAATATAGACTAATGGGAATAGTCTAGACAAGAAAGTATAGAAACTTTATGCAAACTAAGTTCAACGCTCCGATTTAAACTAAACAACGAAAAGTGGAATATTAATCGCACGCTCGCTCTCGTTCGCCAGACTTAATTATAGAATAAAATTACGTTTCGGTGTGATAAGCAACCGGAGGGCTTCTATAATCAAATTACAAGTCTACCATCACCGTGCTATCGTAGGCGACAAATTAGTTCCCCAATATTATGTTTGCGAACTTGGTAGTGTCTAATTAGTGAGGGCCGTAAAATTATGTACAAATTGATACAATTTAACGAACCCTGTTCTTTGTTTCATACAACCACGGTTTAAGCGACTAAGTTTAGAATTGGTTGTGAATTATTAATTCTTGGTTGCTTAGATTTTTACATACATGCTGTAAAATATATAATATTATTATAAAGAGGAAAGATTTGATTGTGGCTACTTTTATCCCAGTAATGTGTTCCCACGGGAATCAGGAACGAGAAAAGATATCACGTGGGTGGAGCCAGTTTCATCTCCAAAAGGATGACGAGAGGTGCCTTACACGCCCACATTTTGCTAGTAGCTTTGAGTTTTTTTCTATTCTTATTGGCAATCAGTAGTAGCATAAGCAGATTAGTTGTATGATAATGTCGGGTCGAGTGCATCCTCCAATGAGGACAGCTACTCGAGTAGCTTTGTTGCTTCCACGTAATAGGGGGCAAGCCTAATTTGATTACAAGGCAATATTTGCTGTTACTATTATCCGAATACGAATCACAATTCCAACAACCTCAACCGATTTACGTAACGTATCACCTAACATACAATATCTGCAATCTGGGGTTTTTAATTCAACCAAATGACGCCAAGCAGAACTGAAGGAACCGGACCGGTAAGTAAAACAGAGCATCAATCTCTATCAGCCTATCGGCCGGTTTATGAATTGAGAATTTCAAGTTGAGCATCCACTGAGTGCGCCAAATGTCAAAATTTAAAAACAAATTTTTGACATTTCGCTTCTTCCTCTTTTTTAAAAACGTAGCGCCATCGATATTCATCTATGATTTCGCCAATGTCAAGGCCAATGCTTGATTAGTTGATAGTCCCGCACAGAAGAACTAGTTATTCCTAACTAGCTCCAGGTGCAGGACAAGAAACGTTGTTCGGTATGTAAGTGTCTGGAAACCCGATTTTTGCGGAGCGCCAGAGGTAACCTAAAAAGCCACAAGACATTCCGCTTACTCCACGAACACTCTACTTGAAATTCTCAATTTAGAAACCCGCCGTTAGTCTTATTTATCATTATTGTCTGATATCGGACAAGACCGGACAGTTTACTCCAACACCAGTTTGTCACTTAGAACCCTAATGAAGTGTCACCATTCGAGAGATTCTAATCGTCTGCCTCACATCGAACTTCGATTCTCTAATATCATAAGTAGGTACCTAATGTCAACCAATATCCAATTTTATTTTTTTACGAAAACTCGTCATTGAGTTCCTGAACTGAGCAATTTTGTCATGAAAAATTTCAATGCTCAATAGACTTCACAAACCATAGAACTCAAATTAATGGAAACTGAGTTGTTTTGTTCGACTTGGCATACTTTCGATCCCATTTTCGTATTCGGCGCCTTTTTGTCTGTCAATACAATAAAATTGTCAGCCATCTTTTTTATGAATATCTAGTCTACATTTTTGGTGGGCCATTATTGTCTTATTTTGCTGTGTCGTTAACAAAGTTCTTTCTTGAATTTTCTTTAAAATTCAATAGTAATTATGTCAATCTATAATTATACATATTAACATAATAAAGAGAGACAGCCTAAAATATTTAGATAATTTATAATTAAGTATTACATCCATCAGGGTAACAATTCTTTTAGCTTTAAAGATATACACTTACTTAGTTAAAGAACTTATTGAATGATGCTTACTTTATGACGCATATGAAACGAGAATAATATTTCTTATTAAACGCCTCTCATAACTTTTATCTCAAAAATATGTTTCTATTCGAAATATTTCATTCCTATTTCGTAACTAAAAGTCTGCTAACTGAAGATTTGAAATGAAGCTTCAAATCTAGCTGTCTGAAACGAAATAAGAAAACATTTCAAAACGTGAACTGCAGAAATTAATTAATCAAGTAGAGACATTCGCTAAGAACCGTTTGTATTTAATTTACAGATACATTTTGGGGCTGATGAGCATGTCAGGTAAAGGAATGATTAATGTATATTTTGTCTTTCATTTACTTTTAGTAATACTGGACGTATTTAGTACGAGTATTTTCAATCTTCTTGACTAAATATAATCTGAGACCACTTCGGTAGCGTATTCGGTTTACCATTAGACCTGTGAGAGACTGCTAACCTTACTTTAGCCCTTAGTGTCCCTCTCACTGGAGACCATGCTTCAAGCCGTGATCTGCAGCAGGAGAAGTTGAAACGTGGCCGTGTCCTTCTGCGAGCAGGAGGTGGCCTATGGTAGATGGAGCGTACCCTCCCCGGTGAGTTCCGAAGTCAGCGGCCAGGGCGACTCATCTACGCCCAAGACCACCGACCGCCATGATTAGGCCCTGAGGACGGCGGGCTAGCCACTCACCGTCCTTACAGAAGCAGGCTAGAAGTGTTGCGCACCACCAGATTCACTCTCCGACGAGGGATAAAACCCGACCCAACCCCAGACAGAGGCCACACAGGTGGCCAAAGTCCACTGGGCACCACTGGAAATACCTCCTGATGCGTACCAGAGGCGCCCGGCAATAGACGTAACCGTGGAAGTTAAAAAAATCCTTTAGAGTTCCAGGCTGAATCCGGGTCAGGTCAAATATTTGTTCGATCACCAAACATTTGTTTGGGAGAATCAGCGTTTTTCTATGTAGGTACATTAAGTACATATTTACAGGTGTATAAGTCATTATATAAATTCAAATGAATTGTCAAAATTCAAGTTTATCTTCTTATACTACTAATCTCTGCTTAGTTTAAGGCTAGATGATAGCTGACAAGATGGTTGCAGTACGAGTACCTACTTATGTATTATTTATATGCGTGAACTCTATACTGACTTCTAGATAGGTGAATGGATATAACGAAGCATCAAACAAGTAAAGATCTAAGCTAACATTTACCTATTCTAAGAACGCTTTTACCTAGTTTCACACACATAAATATGAGACTAGACAATGTTACTAAGAATAGAGAACCTCGTTAAGACAAAAGCTCACTAAAGGTCACAGCCATGACATTTGTGCTTTTATAAGAATAGATTGAAACCTTCTACCTTTTGAGATAATTATGAGTTGCTAAAATTATCTACTGTAACCACACCTACATAGTTCCTCTTAGGTTCTTTATACACGAATATTTTATGACTACCAGAAAAATTTCAGGGGCTCATCTGGAACGTATGTATTTCAATATATGTGGAATAATACAAATACACAACCATACAAAAAAACAAAGTTATTAACGTTTTTAAAATCTCAAAATACGTGCGTCACGCGCATGGACACCATCATTTTATTTTACGCACAATGTTTGATAGTAAATAGGTACCTATCATCTACAATGTAACTTCAACATGCCGAGCCGAGTTTTAACGTAATTTCGCAATGAAATCAAAGCACCTGAAGTAGTTATGGGAAGCGGGTACTAGTAGTAAGTAAGTAATACGCGGCACTTCCTGACTACAACCTTTATTGATAGAAGGCGAAGGAATATACAGCGTAAAGTTAAGCGAAAGCGTTAACAATAAGATTTTAGGCATACTATAATAAGCGCTTAATATTGTACGAAATCTATTATATAGCGGGGCGCGTCAGCTGTTCGAACAAGAATGCTAAGACCGGCCGGAGTACCGGTGCGCCGCCGCGCGCGCCGGTACTCCGGCCGGTTTCGTTGGACAACTGGCGCGCATCTCTAATAACAAAAGATGTACAAGGCAAATCTGTTTGTTGACAATATAATTTTATTGATGTTTAGGTATTTTCAATTTTATATTTATTTATACATAGGTAACTATCATTAGGTATTTATATGTATGTAATTTATAATTAAATGTATTGTAGTAACTTGTGATTCCACTACACACCTATACCTAATTACTAAAATTTATTTTATGATTCCATATCCCCCCATATCCGCAATTACTATAGTAAGGTATTAAATGGTTAAGTACCTAGGTTAAGACGTCAAATTACCTACCTATCTAGCAGATAAAACATGATAGCTAGGTACCTAGGTACTGTTTCATTAAGAAATGCTACCTATCTAGCAGATAAAACATGATAGGTAGGTACCTAGGTACTGTTTCATTAAGAAATGCTACCTATCTAGCAGATAAAACATGATTGGTAGGTACCTAGGTACTGTTTCAAATTTCAAATTTTTCTGTTTCAAATTTTAAATTTAAATAGGTACCTAATCAGCTGGCAGGTACTAAAGAACTTGGAATAGTAAATTGGATTAATTATTAATTTATGTATTTAATACGTGAAAGACTTACCACTACAAGTACCTACTTTAGTTGTTGCTCGAAATGAAATCCGTCATTTTGGATGCATAAGCGAGCCCATTTTAATAAGTTCGATTTCAAACTGAGGAGAATGTCTCTTTGTTGCCGGATTTCATCGAAGGCGTCAATTATCCTTTGTCGGAGGTCCTCACGGGTGTTGGGTTCACTGACATACACTCTACGTTTCACTTCACTCCACATGAAAAAGTCCATTGGCATCAGATCCGGGGACCGCGGGGGCCACGCGACCGGAGCACCCCGTCCAATCCACCTGCCTTCAAATTGCGTATTGAGGTAGTCTCTTACCATCCTTTAGGACTCCGACCCAAACGTTCACACTAAATCTATGTTGAAATGAATGTTGTCGCGCCAACTTGGGATTCCTGATTGACCACCAATGTTCGTTATGTTGGTTGAAAACCCCTATTCTTGTAAAACAACATTCATCACTGTAAACTAACAGACGTTGGTAGACACTTAACATTGTGGAGTAATTTGGCTGCGTAATGAGTAATGCGTATTCACGATTGGTAAATTGGTACGCCATCTCGATAGAATTAGTTGGGATTGGCCGAAAGGGAGGGAGGAAGCGTGCGCGCATCAAGATGTCATAACCGGAACTGAATGTATGATCAGTGTTGCCAGTGCCTGCGTCGAGTTTCGGACGATTCGCTATCTGAAAAGGGACGATTTTGGGATAAAAAGGACGGCTGGAGAAATATGTGTTAAGGAGCCATTCTTAAAGTACGTCATACGTTTAGAGGGCGGGGGGTCTAATTTTATGACAAGCGAACAACATTTTGGCGATTTTCATAGTAAAACGTGTGACGAGGGGCGGGGGGGGGGACGTACTTCATGGATGGCCCCATTGTTATGGTTGAATGAAAAGGGCATTGATTATTTCCATGCAGATTGTAGAGCAAGCGATCGCCACGTAAGTATTCATCCGGCGAACAGCGGAACGATAATAAAGGCAATAGGTAGGTACGGAAGAAACTCACACCATACCATATCTAGATTTTACGTAGCCAGCACTCAATCACAATTTATGTTCTTCATAACCAACGTACCTGGGCAAGCAGCGTGTATTTATTTGTTAGTAGAAGGCAGGCAGAATTTATCATGCTTTTGAAAGCGTTTGAAGTGGTTGATGAATGATGATACTCCAACTCCAGCTGGTAAATTGTAGGTAACTGATTTGATTAGATTTTGTTTTTGTTGTAACTAGTTGTTTTGGAGGGTGTTAGGTTTAATTTATGAAATATAACTATTAATTTTTATGTATCTTTTAAAATTTTTAGTATTTTAATTTCTTTTCTAGCATGTCCTTGGTCGGCTCAAACTTAACAACATCTTTAATTCCTGAACTCGTTGCCATCAGGGATACTAAGGTATTGGTGTTCAGGCGGGTTCTGCTTTCGGTCTTGATCCGTTTCAGTTTACTAAAAACTCTTTCTATGCTGGCATTTGCAAATGGTAATACCAACAGTATTCCAATAAATTTTCGGATGTTGGGGTATTTCACATTTCCGGCAATGTCCTTTATTTGGAAAACATTTTTCCAGTATTGTTCTGCCGGTAGATCCATACCCATTTGCGCATCGGTTTCCATCAGGCAATACTCCCGCCATTCTTTGACTAACTTTTTGTAGTCTAACACATCTTTTAAGAATGGAAATCTGTCTATTGCTGGTGTCAATTCTGGGTAATTGAAATTTGTACTTGTGGCGGGCTCTACAATTGGTAGAATATTAAATAACGCATTGTCAGAGAAATCAAATCTAGTCATAATCTGATTGATTGCTTCAATGTAAAACTGCATGCAGTTAAGGCGCGCTCGGTCTATGTCTGATTGGGGGGGAGGATTTGGTTGGCGTTGCATCTCATTTATTGATTCCTGTGCTGATATTCCTATATAAACTTTGTTTATTGGCACGTAGAGCCTCGGATTGTTACCTTACGTTGGTTACCTTAACGTGGGAGAGTTCCATGTAATTAGCAGCTAGAGTTTTTATTAATTTCTCTGTTTCTGGCTTTAGCTTATGTAAAAGTGGAGTCTCTGATTGAAACATAATATTAAAATCGTTCAATAGCTCCAGAACGTATGACATAAACTCGAGATAAACTTTAGTGAAATTATTTTTCAATGATGCGTAGATAGCTTCGTTAGTTTTGGATGGGTCTTCAAAGCATTCTAGTCTGAAGTAAGATTCCAAAGCTGGGTATTGTTCCAAGACGCTGTCTACACAAGCTTTTAACGACAACCATCTTGTTGTAGCGGGTGACAATATTTTATGAATATCGATTTGGAAAAAAGTTTGCACTTCAGCTAATTTCTTTTGCCTCGAATAACTCCGACTGAAATGGGATCCTACATTCCGCAATAACTCCTCAATTGAGTTAGGCAACTTTAGACAAGCTTTTGAAGCTGCTAAGTGGATCATGTGGCAGCTACATTTTATGCAAACAATGTAAGGGAGAACTTCTTTTAATTTTGAAAAAACGGATAAAAACCATCCCGGTTAATAACCATGACACCACACTACATTATATTTTGAAATTCTAAAATTTGGCAATTTTTCTTTAACCTGGCAACTGGATTATTCGTCGCGATCAGACAGAGACAATTTTTTTTTCCTTACTAGGACAGGCAAAGGTAGTAATAACCATGCCAGTCAGACAGAGACAAGACATATCGAAATCTCTCTTTCTCACATTACGTGACGTTGTATGTACTGAAAGAGAGTACGATAGTTTTAAATGCTGATTGGTGGTTGGTCATAACGTCTTTCATTCAACACATACAACATTTAATTTCAAACGCAGGTTTGTTTGTAAAGCTGGTAGGTATCCTCTGCTTGCAACGGTTTAATCGGTTATTTAATATGTAGTATGTATTTGATTAGGTACATAGTTATTATGAATGAAGGTCAATTTAGCACAAAGCACACGCACCACACGCAATTCACTTTTAATTATAAATTAAAATAATCAAACAAGTCTAACAAACCTTTGATCAAGAAAGAATAACGGATTTGTAGGTAAGCTCACACAGCAGCAAGTAAGCACGACTCGTGTCCCACAACCTATCACTCACTGTCTGTTCACTAAAATCAATGGTATTGAACTATTGAGTAAACTTGACTTAATTTCTAATTTCAAACAAAATAGGCAATTCAACAACAAACAATATTCAAGCACTTGCAATGAAGTGGTGTGGAGGGGCGGGGCGGGGCGGTGCACCGGCCGGCAGGTAGCTTCGTATGCGTGGAACGACAGGAAAGCGATACGCGATCGCTGCACGTGGAAAAAGGATGGCACAAAAACGCCAGCAGTCTGAAGTTGTCGCATTCACAAGGCACTTTTCTTCCGTTTCGTTTCACTCATTTACTTACTTAGATGAGTGAAACGAAACGCATAATTTTTATGTAATGAAATATAAAAAGTAAATAATGATTCTTTGAAAAGGGACGGAATATATGAACGGACATCGAAGGGACGTTGCGATGTTTAAACGGACAAAAATCGTCCCTTTTGGGACGTTCTGGCACCGCTGTGTATGATTGAAATAATTTGGCATGCAAAGGGCGCGTGAACACGGTGCGGTTGCGGTACGTGGGGAGGCGGGGTGCACGCGCCGGCCGCCGCGCGCCTAATGAATGAAAGAAAATCTATAGTAAATTATTTTACGTAGTGAACAAATATTCGGTGGTTTTAGGGACAAAAATGACATAACTACTTTATTCTTTTTTTATAGCATGGATGGGTTTAGTATCGAATACCTATCACATCCCTGATTTTTTTCTGGTAGTCATAAAATATTCGTGTAGTTAGATAAATTAAAGCTTATTTACTGTATTTCTTTCCTCGTTATAAGAACCTAATCAGAAACTATCAGAGCAGAATATACAAAAAAGGGAAGATTATGTTTGATGAGAATCTTGTTTTTCGGGTTCCGTTGTTCAAGTCTCGGAACCCTTATAGTTTCGTCATGTCCATCTGTCCGTCTTCGGCTTACCGTCCAAACTGTTGATGTTTTTAAAATATGAAACTTTGCAGGGAAATGTATATTTATTACGCCGAAAAAGTGCTAACATAAAATCATGAATGAATTTTTTTTTTCGGAGTAGCTGCCCTTCTCGTAATGTAGGAAGACTAACGTTTTATATCGTCTAACTCAAGTGTGGGTTATCATTAGATAGGTCATTTAAAAAGCATTCACGAGAGATCACCAGATTTCTTAGACAATTTTTTGATTTAAGAATCCTTCTGTGAGATATTCAACTTTAAAGCCAAGCGTCCGTCCCTTCATTTTTCTAGTCTCTTTTGTTTTTTAAATAATTAATTTAGTTATGTAAGCTAGTTGTACTTCAAAAAGAAAGGTTGAAAGCTTGTTATTTTTTATACACTAAACTAACAGTTTTATTACTATTTTTCATTATAACATAACATAAAAACATAAAAATTCTTTATTGTACACCACATAACAAAACAACATTGAAACAAATTACAGCTCCATGTACAAAGGGCGGCCGTATCGCTGACAGCGATTTCTTCCAGGCAACCTTAGGATGGAAAAGGAGAAACAATATAAAATAATAGACTTAAACTTACTATACGGGTAGTGTACACAATAATAAAAAAGTGAGACTTACAGGATTAACATAACATAATATCATAAGACAAGCAATAAGTAATGGTCTCTCAACAAGGTCTTGAAGGACGACAGTGACTGTGCGCGTCTCACCTGCAGTGGCAGTGCATTCCACAAACGTGCGGCTTCAACAGTAAAAGAGCTATCATACATAGAAATTTGTGGAATGCACTGGTATTTGCAACAGCAAATTCTCCGATGATTTCAGACACCTAGAATGTGAGTCACTATCTAAGTAATAAGCCTAATACTATATTGTAATGCCCGAAACCAGCTATCTATCGTATCAGAATTAACAGAAGTTATAAATTTTATACAACGGTTACGTCAGATAACGAAACATGTTACTGCTTACCAAATAGTCCAATTGGGAATGGACAATCTGTCATTGACATTTCACGTAGGTCGTATACCCAAAAAGTCTCTTGGGTTTTTAAATACAGAATAAGAAATGGTCATCGAGAGAATTCGGTACTATTTAGTTTATGTATTTTTCTTTTACCTATAACTTGTTTACTGACTGGCGTAATAAGCGCCTCTGTCTATAGTACCCCCTTGGAGATGAAGACGTGGTTTGTCTTATGTCTGTATAATTTATGCTTTCGATTGTCGGCATTTGGTGGAACTTATAGTAACACATTTCGCTAATGCTAGCGCAATGTGTTCTAAAAGTAAAAATAAATAATATTAGTAGAAAATGTGTTATGAAAGTGAATTATGTGTGTAGATTGAGTATGAGTGAACACCTCTGATGATGCCATAAGGCGAAACCGGTCAGGGTTTATAGAAAATAAAATATTTGTGGAATGGTGTACATGTGAGTTTTTTTCAAAAATGTATTATGTCTGTATCTTTCTTTTATTTTGACAAAGCGTAACAAACACAAACGAGTCTTTACTTTTGCGGAAACAGTGATTCTGCAATTTCCTGTAAATTTTCCTTGTATTAACATATTGACGTTTGTGTTTACCTTTGTCGCACTGTACAGTCCAATTAAACTTGTCTGAGTTGATTTTTAGATCTCTATCAATTGTGATAGTTGATTGTCAATTGGAATAAACGAGTAAAATCTGGATGCTAAGGGGTTCTATCCACATCTCTAGGGCTTAAATCATTTTCACCTGCCGGCGGAGCATTTGCTGGCAGATGTACCAGGCTCTGGCAAGACTACTCTGTGTCCGGAAAGGGCAATAGGCTTGCCCCCGTGTAACCAACAGTGATTGGCGGAATGTGGACAATGTCTACCTCTTCGGAGATAAAGATTATACACCAGAGACTCCGGGGTATAAGATATAGGTACTTATTCACTGTGGCCAAAATAAGTGATTAAGAAACCTGAAATCGTGATTTTCTCCAACGTGTCAGTTTGTTTAATACCTGTTTGATAGGGTATCACGTAAAAACCGTTTGACAGCTTTTGATGAGATTATGTGTAGAGATACTTTGAGTTTAGAGCAGACATAGGAGTTCGATTTTTGCTGAGCGCGTGGCAGATGGCTTTTTAGGTTACCTCTGGCGCTCCGCAAAAATCGGGTTTCCAGACACTCTCATACCGAACAACGTTTCTTGTCCTGCACCTGGAGTTGGTTAGGAATAACTAGTTCTTCTGTGCGGCACTATCAACTAATCAAGCATTAACTTGACATTGGCGAAATCATCGATGAATATCGATGGAGCCACGTTTATAAAAAAGAAGAAGAAGAGCAGACATTAGGCTTTATTATATGACTCAGTTCTATAAACGCATAATGTTCAAAAGAGCACGTAGCCAAAACCGTAGGCAAATACTGTTTTCAATAATAACTCGATCAACATTATGTTACGATAAATTTTACAAATACACAGTTAAACAAACTCAACGTCAATCAATACGTACTAAATATAATGTGAATTATTCATATCATTGTTCTTTACTCGCAAGCGCTATGTTCCTTAAGCATTGATGTAAGCGTCAACATGGCGCCGACGGATGGAAGGGACATCTTGCTATTAAAAGATCATGTAATTGAGGAGCAAACTTTAAGGAGATTTTTATAGAGTATCGATAAGCCAGTGTAAGCGGGAAAAGCTGAAGATGAAAATTAAAGACCTACTTAAGATGGTAAAAAGGTGACTTACGTAGATATTATTGTAGTTAATATCGATTTTTTAATAACAGTTTTTCATAGTCCATTTTGATAGTGGTATTTACTTTTTGTATTGTGAGACACCCGCGACTTTCTCGCCGTGGTAGTTTAACTAGCTAGTAGCATAAATGACGAAATCCTTTCTCTTATCATTCGATTTGGTGAAACAAAGCCTAATACTTATGTTTCGCTGAGTCGAGCTTCACCTATTTGTGTAAACCGCACGAGAATCCGTTCAGTAACTCCTCTCATCAGCATACAGACAGACAAGGTACATAGATACTAATATTACAAAACGGAAAGATTTTATGGTTTGTTTGAATTAAATAGGCTTCGTAAATACTCAGTCGAATAGTAAACTCTTTCACAAATCTACATTATTTTTATTCCGGTAATGTGTTCCCACGGAAATTGTGTGATTTGCTAGTCTTTAATATATCACATTCATTAATTGAAATGTACAGACGAATAATTTCTACTGTTTTATAAGAACCTACTACAATTTAATATTTTGTACCAATTCTCATAAGTTGTCTCAATGACGTCATGTGTGTCAGGTACTGGAAAGTGTCCGAACATATCCAAGCCCGGATATGTGTGACGTAGGTATTTCATTGAAACCTGCCAATCGCACACCCTTATATGTCCCTTTTTAATTTCCCTTTTTCTGCCACAACGAACAAAGAAAATATTTTTAGTTCATTTACACAACTTACTCAACTTCGAATGGTTTAACGTGATGTTTTATAAAATTTATTAAATAACTATCTGTTGCCCGCTGCTCCGCCTGCGTGTTATAGCTTTCTTGATCACCAGTTACTGATTTATTATGTATTGAGTGTTGAATGATATTGTATCTTAAGATAAAATATTATAGTATCTTAGCCGTGTGCAGCGCCCCTTAGTGAACTCCACTGCGGGTGACGTAACCTACTACAAACTTATTATTTGCGGTTGGTACAGTAATCGGGTCTAGGGATCGAACCGCAAAATTAAGTTTGTTTTTTTATTGCATATACTTTTCCGGGATAAAAAGTACCCAGCGTGGTGCCCAGGATATTAAAGAATAATTATACCAAGTTTCATCGTAATCGAACCGGTAGTTTTTGGATTCGGCGTCGGTCTAGTAACTCCCCCTGCCATTAATTTTTTTGATATTTTCAATGTACAGAATTTTCACTTCTACAGATTTATTATAAGTATAGAAGATATTCACACAGACATACAACATGCCTATATCCCGAAGGTGTAGGCAGAAGAGCATTACAAACGTCCCACGTAATACAGGGCAAGCCGATTGCCGTTACCGCGTACTATAGAACATCTATAAACACTGAGTAATTCAAACCAAATTTTCTACAGCCAGGACAAATCTCTGCAGTCTGAGCTTTGAATAATAATATATATATTTTTTTTTTTTATTGAGTATTTTTCTTTATAGACGACAAACATAAATCAGGTGTTTATCCACGACGGGCACGTTACGTGAGGGTTATAAAATTGGTGAAATGCCAATTTGTTTTCGGAGAGTATATTTCCAGAGCCTCGTCTGTTTGTGTGGTGCAACACGTGCAGGGTGAGAATGACTTGGATCCTGAAGATGTTCCGTAGGGCCCCTAAGTCATTTTTATTTACCACACTAAAAATACTGAATAGATTTAAATTTACAAATACTCCAAATATTTGATACGTAACGCAGTACACTACCTACTTCGGTTAAGTAAACTTTTTGGGCAATTGGATACTAGCATTGAGTTTCTATATTATATAGAGGGCGAGTGTCACGCGTTTTCTTCGTGGCGAATACGAAGCGGCTCTGATATAGGGTGGCAAATCTATGTTTGCGTTCCACTAGGGTTCCACCACATTACATTAGAACACGTCTAAAATAAGATCTCAGAACAATACACACCAACTTAAACTGGTAAGCTGGACGTTACGTCATCCTCGACTGTTTGACTGTTCTGACGTGCAGAGTGGTTGATAGTGGTTCAGACCAGTTATCAGGACTCTATTTAGTAGTATAGATATAGTTGCCCTGAGGATACTAGTCATTATGAAGTATTTATTCATCTGGTGAAGGCCAGTCTAAATGTAAGTATTATAAAAGATTTGCCGCCGTATGTCAAAATGATAACATCATTTTTAGTTAGAGAGTAAAGTGTAATTTAGATATTTATTGTTTTCCATCCGATGGCAGTTATCAAATATCACCAAAGTAAGGTTATTACCACAGTCTAACGATCATAGGCTTTCTTTATACTGTGGTAATAGATAGTAAAACTTCCTACATAAAGCACATCAGTCTTAAATAGAAGTCAAGAGATCTTAGTTACAAGAAAAATCCTTAATCATGGCGTTGATACCGTACTTTAATAAATGACTGACCGCCTGGTTAATGGGGTTCGAACACGGTACTTACACAGTGACTGCGCAGGATATAAGGGGGGCACCATCAGCACGAATTATCCTATCCTACTAACAGCGGAACTCAGCGGAGAGGATACGCTCCCTCACCCTCTCGGCCGCCTCCTTCGCGAGCATGACCTGCTCGCAGAAGCACACGGCCGCGTAAGGAGCCTCTGGCATACCGTCGTGACCGATATACATACTACATAAACTTACCATAAAGAGAAACATGACTCTCGGGTAGACAGTAGAGAAATGTTACTATGGAGGATTTTAGGATGGCATTTTGAATTGAAATAATTCTGAAAAATCGAACACTGGATAAAAGAAGATATCCTTTGGAATAAATGTTACAGTTACTCGTAGTTCTGTATCAGACAAGTTAGTAGTACTGGTACTACCTACCTTCCTATAAATTAATATTGAATAGTATTTTCTTGGTGGAACTATAAATAGCTACACAAATTGGAGAAAAACATTAAGTAGGTATACTTTTCCACTAGTTTTACTCTTCGGTTCGCATCGCTAATAACGTTTATGGTATGGTATTATCATCATAATCATTTATTTCAGGTAATTTACCCATAACAAAATTAATCAATTGCATCACAGTCAATTCAGTTCAGTATTAGTCGCAGAAAAACTATTATTTTCGATTTTATAAATAAAAAATAAATGTCACACAAACACTTAGGTACGGATTACAATTAAAATGTCACTAACAAGTAATATACTGAATGTCATAAAAATCTAATATATAAAATTCTCGTGTCACAGTTTTCGTTGCCATACTCCTCCGAAACGGCTTGACCGATTCTCATGAAATTTTGTGTGCATATTGGGTAGGTCTGAGAATCGGACAACATCTATTTTTCATCCCCCTAAATGTTAAGGGTAGTCCACCCCTAAAGCAAAACAACGTTTGCCGGGTCAGCTAGTAATAATATATATAAGTATAATAATATGCTGATAACAAATAAATAAAAATGTCATAAATATATTTTAGAATGTCATAAATTACAGAACAATTATTAAAAATATCACAATGTCATGAATTCTGTAAACTGTTAAAAATTACCATTAAAAACAACATTAATAAGAGATACAAATAAAATCACCAACAACAATATTCCCCGACCGCTTATTACCTATAACCCTCTCCTAGGCATTGGGACTGACAGATGTCTCCCACAACAATGGCGCAGATAATGACAGTCCATTCGTTCAGCTATCATTGACAAGATGCTGTTGGAGCTGGCCCGCACTCTGCGCACCAAGGACGCACACCGCTTGCGCATAGTAGTGTGAAAGCAGTCCACTCGCGCGTCAGCAAACATGCCAGAGGCGCTGCAGTACCGGGGCAGCCCCAGAACCAACCTAAACGCATTATTGTAGAGGACGCGGAGGGCACTGTAGCTCCTTTTGGTGTAATCAGTCCACAGGCTGCACGTGTAGAGAGACGTACAATACGCTCGAAAGAGCGTAAGTTTAACATTAACCGAGCAACGGGCAAACCTGCGACCTATCATGTTAGCTCGTACTGACAGGGCCCTCCGCTCCCTCTCAACATCAGCATCGTCCTTGAGGTCAGCAGAAACCACGTGACCCAGGTATGTAAACTGCTTAACAGTATCTAAGGGCTCGCCATAGAGTCGCACTGATGGTACATTCCAGGGACACTTGGTGCCGGCCCCAAAGACCATACATTTGCTCTTTTTGATATTGTATATTAATCCGTGACCACAGGCATACTCCTCACAGATCTTTAGTAGCTTTCTGATACCACACACTGACGCACTCAGGAGCACCATGTCGTCCGCGTAACTTAAATTGTTGACACAAACTCCGTCAATATGACAACCGACATGCTGGTTACTGAGCGCGACGATCAGGTCGTTTATAAACAGATTGAACAGTGTCGGAGATGTTAAACCGCCCTGCCTAACCCCACACTCGAGCTTATACGAGTCCGACACAGCCCCCGTCCACGTTACATTGTTATTCTGATTCGTGTACCAGTATTGAAAGATGTGTACTAGTTCACGTGGTAGGTTTATGCGTCTTAGTTTACTCCAAAGTACGTCATATGGTACCAGGTCAAATGCCCTGGATAAGTCGAGGAAGCACGCGTAAACAGGTGTTTTGCGGTCTGTGTAGTATTTAACGGTGTTCTTAAGACACAGTATTGCTGTTTCAGTAGACAGTCGAGGACGAAACCCAAACTGGTTATCGTGCAGTGTTACGTAATTGTTCAATTGTGTGTTAAGCAAACCGTCAAACACCTTAGCAAAAATAGTAGCAAGTGAAATAGGCCTGTAATTATTTATATCAGCTAGATTGCCAGTTTTGTTTTTCACTACAGGTACTACAATCGTTTTCATGAACTCCTCGGGTAAGTAGGAATGGCGCACGCACAACGAGTAGAACATAGCCAACACTCCAAAGATATGTGGGCCGGCGTGACGGAGATGTTCAATACTGAGTCCGTCGTGGCCTGGAGACTTACCACTGGAAATTTGCTTAATAGCACTAGCTACATCCCTTGCCGTAAAAGACATGGCCTCAAGTTGAACTTGAGTCTCAGTCATTAAACCCTCCTCAGCCGGTCCCAACGGAGACTTTACAGAAAAATGGCTCATAAATGCATTAGCAATATCTTTCGGATCAGTAACGCCATGGACGCTCACCGGAAGGCTAGGTCGTACATTAATTTTATTTGTGTCCTTCCAAAAACCACTAAAATTACCTTTCGAATGTTTTTCCGCAAGTGCATCCATTCTTAGTTGGTCCTGATGGTTTTGACACCATTTCAGTTTAGATTTGAACACTTTTCTGGTCTCACACATCTCGTGGTAGGTAGTATACCATACCGCGGCCTTCCACACATTACCCATTCTTTAAATCTGAATCTAGCCTTCCGATGAGCCTCGCTGACGTATTTATTCCACCCCGCCACACGTGCGCCACCCCCCCCCCCGGCGCCCTTACTCGACTCACCACGGCCGCCTTACTCAAGGCCTTTACAATGTTGACATACGTCCTATCTAAAATACGTCTGTGGTCACGAATATCACAATAATGATCCGCACACTGAACACATTCGGTAGGAAAATCGATCAGCCTCAACCTGTCATGACACTTACTGGTATAAAGCCCTATTTGCTCAGCGTTACGTATACCCCATTTTACATCCCCATTTGTATTCATAACATTAGACCTAACCTTAGGGGTTAATAATTTTAAATTGCAGTGCACAATCAGAGGACAGTGATCGGACCAGTGCGCACCATAAATCACCTCAACATCAGTTACCGCCTGCCTCGCCGAGTGGGTTACAATACAATGATCCAGCCAACTAGTCGTTCCATACACATCACTAACAAAAGTGAAGGTGTCGGAACCCGCTCCCAGGATATCAGTGTCTATACACGAGCAATTCTGATCATTACATATATTTAATAGTTCATTGTAAAATAACTCACCCGGGTCCGCATTGAAATCACCCAAAATGAACACAGATTCGATCCCCTGCTCGTCAATAATCGTACTCACTGCGCTCAAACAGTCTATAAATTGAGGCATGTTATCTGTCGAATCTGTTGGTAAATAAACACTAATAACTATTAAGGGTCTATCGCACGTTTCGATTTTAATAGCACAAATCCAATCACTATCACACTGTATCACCGATACCCGTTGGAATGCACTATGGCGCCACAACAAGGCTACACCTCCATAAGGTCGACCCCGTCGGATCCCCGCACTCGTATCTACGGCACTTGTAGCTGTATATCCAAAACCGCTGTCGATGGTGCTCATGTACGGAATATCGTGCGGCATAAGCCAAGTTTCCTGCAGGCAAATTACGTCACACACTCTGCATAGTCGTCTCACTTCATCCACCGAGCGTTTAATGTTTTTGCAATTAAAGGTGGCAAATTTGTAGCGGTAACTATCCATTATTAAATTGTTGAGAGCCGTAGTCGCGATTTATATCAATCACTTTTCTATCCTTAAAATGCACGAATCGCCGAAATATCACACCCGAGGGCCATAATGTCTCATCCATGTATTTTTGTACGTTTGCTTCGGATATAAAAAATTTATAGTCCTTGTGCCCTCTAATAATATTACTATTAGCTATGCAATATTATGATATAACCCTATTATAGTAATACCATAATCTCTGAGAATGAAAACCAGACAGTGAATAAGAGTAAAGCTAGTAGAAAAGTATGTGTTTTGGTTCAAAATAGTATTTTGTACAAATTCAGCTTAGCAAGAGTGAAGTAGTCATTACATTGCCATACACTCACATGTGTATGAACCATAATAAATAAATCACACAAATATGTATATCAACTTTTATATTCATAATTTTATAGAACAAACCGGTGTTATACCTAAAATCTGTAACATAAAACTTGTTTGTAGTAGGTAGCTACATACACGTAACAACACAACGTACATACACGTAACGTAACACAACAATGAAAATAAATGCCGTTTGATCCAGGCTTATCCCAAACCTAACTATAGAAACCTTTGATTTTCAACAGGATTGGGTTCAACTCTTTATAATATGCTTTGAACATCAGAAAATATAGATATTTATTTAGATACCAATAAAGTTGTTGATATGATATGATTTAAATATAAGTATACAACGTCTGTCCGATGTTTCTTAGTGTCCAGAAATCCGTCTCAGAAAATTTGAGTCGCCATTCAATGTGTCAATGCAACAACGTACATCTACATTTTAGCGCTAAACTTCTCTGTTATATAATTGTGGTTTACACATTTGTACATTTTAATACATTGTTTCCACATTATATTTGTCTTGCTGTACAATAACGTTTATTCTGTTCAATGAAAGCCCTTGAAACCTCCTGAGTGTTATGATATGACACTAAGGAGGTGAGGTACCTTTCATTTGAGACCTCACTTATACAGAACATTTTATTACTAGTACTTACATTTTCTGTGGTTTGAGTATAAGTTATAAAGCTTTTTCTTTTTATTATTATTATACTTCAAAACATGGATTCCTAATGTTCTAAATCATAAAGTTCCCAAAAATACAAGGTTAACTCGCTATCTCATTAACAAGGAGGCCTCATACGTAACTCCTGAACAAATGTCTCCCCTTTAGAGAATGATATCAGACGATTGTCATTAACCCTGTCGGATTTAGTAGGTCACGTCCTTCTATATCACCGTAATGATGTAGGTACATACGTGATTCAAGCACGTAGCTTGCTAATTTTGTTAGAGAATCTGACGAGCTTATTTTATTAAACCTGGGATAACAATAAATTTATAAAGAGTAGTAATAAAATCTTTGTGATTCATATTTTAAAATTATTTGAGAATAAGTTAGCATAATTCATGGCTTATAAAATATATATTCATTGATTGGCATCAAAGCCCTCTAGCTGTGTCTAAACGTTATTGCAACATTACACACTGCCTATCATAGTGGTTAGTTCCTCAGGTGCTGGTAGATGGCGCTTTGGCGACGCCGTAAGTCGCGATATTAACACAATAATGATCGCAATATTAGAGGTGGCGACCGCCGGACAAGAAGGGACTACCACGTGACCTCGTCTCCAGGGGCACCCCCCTGACCTGACACCGCTCCTCGCCGCTGGCCGACGGGCGCTCGCCACCCGGTGAGCTTGCCCTCCGCTGAGCGGCGGGTTGTAGCCTACCTGCTTGGACCTGTCGTCGCCGGCCGCTGGTCACTCACGGGACCTCCCTGAACAGGGTCTCCTCCTGTGGGCTTGACCGCGCCGGCCGCCACGACAACACACCGGAATAGACAACCCCAGGACTCGTTTACGAGTCCGACCCAGTGACCCGCCTGTCATTGCAGGCGGCGACCGAGACCACCGAGATGGGCCTACGCCCAGAACTGGTTACCCCGGGACCCATACGGGTCCGCGTGGATGATCACGGACGGAATATTAGAGGTATTGGGGTAGTGCCAGTGGTGTCTTGGTCAGTCGGTAGAACGTTCCTGAAAGGGACAGAGTCAATCAGCTTCAGCCAAGTCAAGTATCTAGTTGTCATACTAAGTATACCACTGTCATAGTAATTACATTCTCCGCTTAGTTTTTTACTAGATGGTGTACACAAATTCACCTGTCCTAATATATTTGCATCAGTATGCATAATATATTTGCATGTCCTAATATATGCTACTTAAACTCAATGGTAGAGTTCAGCTCATCAAACCAACGCTAGCACCGACTTCATCTACTTCAAACTGTTCCACATGGAGTAAGAAGATAGGAAAAAATTAGCACTGCATTACGGCAGATCAATAATATGTACTTAACACCCTCCACACCACTAGTCGTTGGTTGGATAGTATACACTCGTAGATTATATTTTCGATTTTCCCGTCTCGCTGTACGCAATTACACAAATTATTCTTAGTCAAGGCGCTTTTACTAAGAATTTATATGAAATTATATTTTTTGTAAATCAAAGCAACAAGTTTGCTCTATTCTTATTGACCGAGCGAGCGAAGCGAGCGAAGCGTCTTAGTTTCAACTCGAGGACTGGCCGATTTGGCGTTGTTTGTCTGTATGTATATGTGTGTCAGTTCCGGTCTACAGGCCGCATTTTTCAGCCGATTTTCATGAAATTTGGCACAAGTGTTCTTTGTTGCAAGGCGCAACTTTTGTCGAAGGGATTTTTCGATTGGGGGGATAATGGGGGAGAAATGGGGGGATAATGGGTAAGAAATGCGGCGAAAATGATAATTTCTCATCTCATAAGACGATGTTTTTTTATTTTTATTTTGCATGTTCAAATAAGGGGATGTTTCTTCGTGTGCGCTAGGGCGAGTGGGATATGTTTCAACTGGCGAATTGGATGTGTTGTCAGTGTTCCCCATTTTAAATGGGGAAGAAATGCGGAGAAAATGATCATTTCTCATTTTCTTTTTTGCTGGTACCTCTGTTGGTGCGCATGGAAAGTCAGCCACCAGACCACGTCCCAAAAGGATGTTAGGGACCCGAAAATAACGCGAGCTCTACTGTTCGCAGAACTACTAGTAATATTCTTCAAATATAGATAGAAATTATAAATAATTCACGAAAACTCAACGGTCATCGGCGGGACTCGAACTCGAACCCACGGTCTTTCCCTTACAGGAGGAATGATCTAACCAACTCATCGTAGCTGAGTTGACGTGGATTCGAGTCCCGCCCATGACAAAGTTTTTGTGATTTATTTATAATTTATATCTTAATAATATGGTCAATTGTACTGAAAGAGTTAATATTATATTATTTAAGTTATATTTATACCATAGATATGCTTATTAGTAATAACTCTACAAACAGTTATGTGGTTGTAATATCATCTTAATTGGTTTAAGGCTTCCATAGTTCGCAATTTTTAAATTAAGATAGTCAAAAAGAAGACAAATGGTTGGGATAATATAATAATCATCATGCCTATATCCCCAAAGGGGTAGGCTAATATACATTAAACACCCACACTTTACCAATCATTTTGTGGGTTCCGCGTAATAGGGGGCAAACAGCGGCCAAGTCGTTACTGGTCGATACAGAAAATCCATAACTACTTTGTTATTCAAAACAAACTTCCAACAGTCCGGACAGAATGTTAAACCATTAAATAGAATTTCTGCAGTCCGAGTAATATATTTTATGACATTAGCCTGCGGAAGTGAATTTGTATAACTAGTCACAATGGCGGGAGCAACGTGACCTACCTAATACATTGGAGATAGGTATATTAACCTAGTCAGAGCCAGTGTGAATGTGATTTCGGATCACAAACTATGTCGCATATGATGTCGTGCCCGGGTTGCTCGGAGATCATCAGAGGATCTTACGAGCAATTCGCGTCGCTGAACACTGGGCCAAGGTTATAAATATGATAACAAAAAAAGTGTTGTTCATCGACACGAAAAGAAGATCGCGACCTAATGACAAGGAGCGAGACTCTTTAGATATCTTGCGACTTATTTGTACACTTTAAAACTTAATATTTTTCTGAAAATTACTAAAGTTTATTTTTTTTAAACGTAGGTATCGATAAATAATGAATTTATTTCGTAATCGTAGTATGTGGCACAAAACTGTTTTATTTTTGCATTCTAGCCAGTCTGTATATTATCTGTTGGTACATCGCTCATCTCTGAGTTGAGCGATGTACCAACAGATTAGTTACTCACATAATTTTCGTTTGTTTTTCACGGATATAACTAACAGCACTACAGGGTTATTTTAAAAGTACCACAGACATTTTAGGTACCGTTTCTGAAGGTGAACACAACACATAGTTTCATAAAATCTGATAGCAGGAAAAGTTAAAAGTCCTTTCTTAGCTATTTGACGCGAGTGGAGCTACGGGCATAATCTAATACAATATCTATCTAAAATTATAAACAATGTACAATACTATCAAATAGGTAATCTCTATCCGTAAGAGAATTGCTGATGAGCATGTATTTGTCTGTAAAGGACCCATACATAAACCCTACTATAATATTCATGGGATCTTACTTGTATTCAGAACTAACAATTCTACTTATGTCTAACAGTACAGTATTCAGTATAGAATATCAGTATTCACAAATATATGTATTTAGACCACAGTTTCGTTGTTATAATTTGGTTAGATTCACGAATGTAGATACGAAAACGATTAATATTTTATACACTATACTGCTGCGCTCTTGTTAGTCGTAGCGTGATGATATAGCTTACTAGCGGATACCCACGGGTTCGCCCGCTTTACTCAGTAATCTTTCTCGAGAACTCTGTCCATTGGTGAAAACCGCATCAAAATCCGTTGCGTAGTTTTAAAGATCTAAGAATACAATACATACGAAACGGCAGCGAGTTTGTTTTATGAAGTTACTCGTTAACAATGTACTTTTATAAATAGGATACTTGTACAATTTTTAAAATCGGTACAGTACATTCTGAGGAATCACGTTGTCCTATATAAACTTGCCTCTCCCCTTTTGCGCCCCCTGTGGGGTAGAATTTTCAAGAATACTTACGAAGATACCTACGTTATACAGAATTATACCGAGATCTCACGCCTTAAGTTTCAGGTCTCTAAGATCAAGGGTTTGGGCTGTGTTGGTCCTTAGAGTGGTCTACTGACTGCTACGGTGGCGTAGTCGGTAGTGCACCCGCTTTCGACGCCGGACTCTCGGGTTCGATTCCCGGTCGGGACAAACTTTGTGTGATGACATATACGTTTGTACCGAAGTCTGAATGTTTCCAATGAAATGTTAAAAAAAATTGTATATAAGTATTTATATCAGTTAATCAAGTACTCATATCACAAGCTGTGCTTAGTTTGAGACTAGATGGCGTTGTGTGAATCTCAATCGTATCATATATATATTAACATATTGCTCTACCCATGTAACGCCGCCCGGGGCGAACCACTAGAGTTATCTCGTTATAATAATACCCGTTACATAATCCGATAAAGTTTTAACACGCTCTTTGTGAATACTTTCAAAAGATAGTCTTTAATGATATCTAGATTATACCCTTGAAGATCTTTAAAAGAAAGTATCTCAAAGCCCCTGTAATCGATAAGCTTGAACCGAACCATTAACGGAGACACTTTTTAAAGATGGCACTTGATGTTTTTTTCTTTTGTTAGTTGAAATCACATTAACTTAGAAAGTAAAGATGAAGTGAGAAATTGACACAACTACCGAATTCAAATAACTGAAATGGTACCAAATAATTGTCGGAATGGGACCAAATTGAAATGGGACTACTTAGAAAGTAGAAGCATTCAATTAAAAATTAAGATTTTGAAAATCGCTTCACCCAGTCCAAAGATATGAGGAAAAATAAAAAAATAAAAACGTTTTACTTAATCGAATTGAGAACCTCCTCCGTTTTTGGAACTCGGTTGAAAAGTATAGAGTCAATAATTATGCTCCTCAATAAATTAACTGAGGAAATGACCATATAGAAAGAAAAATGAAGAAACTTAGGACAATCTAGACATCTTTGGCATAGACGTTCGTCGAGAGCTCAACAACACAAAATACATTGAGAGATGTATTGGGCTAGCTTCGCGGAAACTAGGAATACTGAACAAGGTAAAGCGATTCTTTACACGGCACCAGAGGTGTCTGCTGTCCAAAACGCAGACGAGACGAGAGACCCTGCGTTGAATACTGCTCTCACCTCTGGGACGGCTCCGCGAAGTATTTGCTGGACGCTCTCGACGCTATGCAGCGACGCGCTGTTCGCATTATAGACTGTCCGGAGGTAACGGGAAGCCTTGAGCCGCTAGCCCAGCGCCGAACAATTGCTTCCTTTGCCGCGTTCTACCGTATTTACCACGGTGAGTGTTCTGAAGAGCTCTTCAACCTGATCCCACCCTCTCCCTTCCGATCCCGAACAACGCGTGCCGGGCAGAGATGTCACTCTCATACCGTGGAAACCGTCTTCGCGAGAACCGAGCGTTTTAAACGTTCGTTTCTCTGCCGAACGATGGTGGCTTGGAACGCCCTGCCTGCGCAAGTGTTTCCTCCAACATATAACCCTGGGTTCTTTAAGCGAAGCGTGAAGAGGCACATTACTGGGTCGTCAAGTTGAGGGCCACTCTCTATAGTATTCCTGTGTACTGTGAGAGTCGCCCTAAATTGCCAGACGTCGCCTCAGCTTACCATCAGGCAGGAGGCGTCAATTTGTCGACCTAAATATTAAAAAAAAGTTAGAAATAGTTTTATGATATGCATCACAACTTTTTACAGTAAATTATGGGTAGGGTTCATAATTACAAGAGTTTAATGTACAGGCATTCACCTGTTAATGGTGACGATAGCCACAGCTCAAAAGCCATATAAGAAAATACAGGCTTGGTTGCATCCAAATCGGATGGCAGGTTAAAATATAACATCTTATAAACTGGTAGCAACATTTTTATTGCTGTGCCATTCCTATTGATCTATGTTACTGAATCAGTTCGTCTTACTTTTACTTTTGTCACTTACTCTTTATAAGTAGTAGTCGTAGCCCTATGTGTAATTGTATTTGTGTATCTATCTTATGTAAATTGTATGTACTATGTAGGTATGTTGTTGTATTATGTAGGTTTATTGACGTGATATACGTATGTATATTAGTATTAGTTATTTAAGTAGTTATTAGTATTTAAGTTTATTATTTACGTTAAAAGTGTCATAGCAACCTCTGAGCACCTACTACTAGTTCTCTCTGCATCACCCAAAGGTTGACTGGTAGATAATGCCTGTGGCGTTAAGTCCGCCTTTGTACAGTTTTGTGCATAAAGTTTAAATAAATAAATAAATAAATATGTACTTAGGCGAAAGAATTTTTCAAATCGGTCCAGTATTTTCGGAGCTTATTCAATGGAAACAAACAAATTGAATCTTTATTTTAATATTATTTTGAAGTTTTTTTTTAAATTCCCCGGCCCAAGGCCGCGGTCCCTCTAACGTCCGTTGCCGGGCGTCTCTGGTTACTAGCAGAGGCGCCCGGCGGACTTTGACCACCTCTGTGGTCTCTGCGGGTGTTTGGTCGGGACGAGAATCCCGCGTCGTTGGGGTAGGGTTTTATCCCGCGTCAGTGAGTGAATCTGGTTGCGTGGTATGGGGCAAAGGCCCCGCAGCACGCAACCCTTCTAGCCTGCTTCTCTAAGGACGGCGGGTGGCGATCCCGCCGTCCTCAGGCCCCGATCATGGAGGTCGATAGTCTTGGGCGTAGTCGCGGAGTCGGGGCGGCCTCGCCGCCGACTACGGAACTCGGCGGGGAGGGTACGCTCCCTCTCCCTCCCGGCCGCCTCCTTCGCGAGCATGACTTGCTCGCAGAAGGACACGGCCGCGTTCCACCTACTCCCGCTGGAGACCATGGCTTGAAGCATGGTCTCCAGCGAGAGGGTATCCACGCCCAGACCCACTACGAGGTCCCGGCGCTGACTCGCCCACGCTGACCACTTCACCAACGTGTGGAGTGAGGTGTCGTCGTCGGAAACCTCGCAGTGTTGACACCGGGGTGTGAATCGTCCATGATCGGTCTCACCGCCGCGATGATGGTGGTACCCCACTTGGGTTGCTCAAGTCGCACCCTCCATGACTCCATGAGATCCTGGCGGAGTTGGGACCGCTGGTCCTCGATTTCGGGAGACGCAGGCCTGTGGTCCCGCTCCAGCGCCTCCTTGCGTCATTGGAACAATGACGCAAGGGCTCTCGCTTCCAGGTCCCATGGAGGGGTCACGGCTAGGAGACATGCAGCCTCTCCGGAGATCGTGCGGTAGCCCCTTATTGTTTTGACGGCCAAGGTTCGAAGTGGTCTGTTTAACAGGGTCACATTCCCCTTGACCGCCAACCTATCCGCCCATACGGGCGCCCCGTATAGGGCCATACTCCGTACGATCCCCAGGCACAGTCTCCTGCAGATTATTTTGAAGTAAGATTCCACGCGGGCGGAGTAGTAGAGCTCAAACAATCTTTGACTGCTTCGGTGGCGTGGTCGGTAGTACATCGGCTTTCAACTCCGGAGTCTCGGGTTCGATTCCCGGGTCGAATCAAGTATTTGTGAGATCCACAAATGTTTGTTTCGGAGTTTGGGTGTTTTCTATGTACTCGTATGTATTTAGAAATATATAAGTATGTTTATCAGTTGTCCTAGATCCCATAGCACAAGCTTATAGCTTAGTTTGGGCTAGATGACGTTGTGTGAGAATGTCCAAAAAAAAATGTATATAATTTGTCAAGCGGGCGAAGCCGCAAACGCCCGCAAGTAATACATAATGTAGAACGATTTATTTTGAAGCATTCTCTGTATGTAAAAATACAAACAGGCCCAAATCCATAAAATCCCATAGGGACACCTTTGGAATAATTTCTCTAGAGGATAACTCAAAGGTTGCATTACCGTAGAAATTATGTAACTTTTATTCTCGGTGTTTTCAGTGGAAACGAATAAGATAAATATTTTCTTGTTTAGATAAAAAAGTACATTAACATTCTATTAGACAGACCAGATAATATCATATAATATCAAATCCGTATAGTTGGGTAACGCAGTTTTGAGGTTAAACTATGTAAATGTTCAATCTAGACGTCCTTTTATGTCCTCTACGACCTAGATTGAAAATAAGTATACTATCTTTGTTGCCCATAGTCGAGTTTCATATAAACAAGTAGATATAGGTACCTATATACATATAATGTAAGTATGGAATAACAAAACCGTACAATATCACAGTATAAAGAAAACTTAAACCTATGATCTTTCCACTGTTATAATAGTAAGTAGAACAATACGGTAGGTATTTGGCTTTACTATGTCATGCACATTGAATGCTTGAATAAAGCTTACTATAACGATACATTATAGGTAGGTATTAGAAATCGAAATGGTATTAGAAAGGAGCCTAAAATTACATAAATTAACTTTAAGAACAAACGAGGTGGGTACCAACTATTATGAAATTAACTTATGTAGGTACGTCACCTGAAAACATTATCACGTGTCCTACAATTATCAAAACATGCGCAATAAACCAGTCAAATGCACTTAAGAATATCTGAAAAGCTCACCTGATCTCAACTCGAACGGCATGATCAAGCGTGAAACTTGCCCCTCCCGTGCAGTCACCCCCGGTCACAGACACGACCCACCACCCTGCGACATTGCACGCTAACTATTGCATTCCACACACACTCATACAATACCCACACGTTGCACTTCTCTCGATGTAAAGGTTGCTCACAGTGACGTAGATTATACGTAAATAAAATATACCATCACGCACGGTATATTCCCGTTTCGGGATAGGACGGTGGATGCGACGCGGCGAACGCGGCAATGACGAGGTCACTTCTGCCGTTGAGATGCGGCGCGCGCCGTCAGCGCCCCCCGTTGCCATGACTACAGTCCCGGGCGATATCGGCCCCGGTCCTCTTTTGTTAACAAAAACAAAAATAGCAAATTAATTGCGTAATCATGTGCTGTGAACATTTTTGTTAAGGTTAATTAGTACATCAAAGGGGTGCTTAAGTTAAAAATGGACGTCGATCGGCCGTGATAAGGTGAGCCATAATCACGTACCTAATTTAAGCAGTAGGTACCTACCCTTTATTAAAGTATTGATGCTCCCAAAATAAGGCTCTATTGTCATTATTAAGTCACCTAGTCTTTATTTAACTCTTATAGGGTAAAAATAAGTTATCTGTGTGGGGAATGGGCAATGCGAGAAAATAGGTTTAAATTTTCAATGAGCTAAAATCAAAGCCAAGAAGCGTCGCAACTCGCAGCCCGTTTTGAATTATGTAACAGAAAGTAGATACTTACATAGAATGAGCATTTACTTTAAATACTAGATTTCTTCATATTTATTAGTCTAGTATTGAAGACGGAGAAATTGTCATGAGGAGGTGGTCTCTGGAATGTCAGAAAGAGAACCATTGGGGCTGTTTTAGTCCAGACAAAAATACACCTTGTGGTTAAGTTGGTAAGGGTTCAATATGCCCACTACTTCGATAGCTCGTCGGCGTCGGCTTGATTTAATTTTTCTTTCTGTTGACCGACCTTGTAAAGGCCGATTTTCTTCCGATTTCCTTCGAAGATCAAAGGTGCCCACAGTTAAACGGTTCAGATAAAAACGGCCTTTTGAATGTGCCCGACGTGTGAATGGCTATTGAAGTCAGAGTTTACCCTAAATAAAATTGGCACCACCCTACCCTAGACTTACCACTACAACTGGTAACTACTAACTAAAGCTGTTGAAATGTGTGAGATAAAGTATTGGCTCTACCTATATTTCTACGCCTTAATGAGTGGTTGTACGTATGCTAACATAAGCTCGTATAACCTTGATCCATACAATTTAGTATTACGGGATAAGTACGAACGTTTGCACACATTTGCTGAGTTGGCTCCTTTCCAAAACGGGTCACCCAGTTATACTATATTGGGAGCAACTGGCAAAGAGAACCTTATACGTCGTTAATGTGTTTAACTATAAAAATCGGCCTTTTACAGCATACTATTACAAGAGTAATATTACTAGTGGTTCTGTGAACCGTAGACTTCGGGAGCCGCTTTGTTTAGAAAATTTCTTCTTCAATTTTCTTTATTACTCTTTCATTTGTCATCCAATCCAAAAAATATCATTCAAATGTTATTCATTGTAAGCAAGGAGTGTGTGTGTGTAAAGTTTCATGCAAATCGGTTGATAAATACGGCCTCAAATATGATCTGACAGAACCCGTAGATGGGTACAGACGAAAGAAATTCTTCCCAGTCTGCAAGTTGAAACGGAGCCTTCGGTCGCTTCGCTCCCTCAGTCAATAACTGCCTGGGTGGCGTGGTCGGCAGTGTATGTATCGGCTTTCGACGCCAGATTGACTGCTTCGGTGGCGTGGTCTGTAGTGCATCCGCTCTCGACACCGGAGTCTCGGGTTCGATGCCCGGTCGGGACAAACTTTGTGTGAAGATACATACGTTTGTACCGAAGTCTGGGTGTTTCCTATGTAGGTATAACATGTTTGTATTTAGAAAAAAAAAAATGTAAAAGTATAAGTATTTATATCAGTTTATCTAGTACTCATCTCATCATCACTCAGCTCTGCTTAGTTTGAGACTAGATAGCGTTGTGTGAATTGTCCTAACATATTTATTTATTTATTTAGTCTTGGGTTCAATTTCCAGTCGAATTAATAATTGTGTCATCAACAAACGTTTGTTTCAAAGCTTTGGTGTTTTCATTGTTTGGGTAGGTAGGGTACCTACGAGTATACCTATATTATTTAATAGATGACGTTGTGTGAGACTTTCCAAAAATATTTATTTATTATCTATCATCTACCTACTAACAGCTTCCCCCGCATCGAACAGTTTGCTTACTATTTATAGGTACTGTTGATTGATGGCGTTTGATACGCGTTTAAAAAAAAAGTTAGTCCGAGACGCCCAGGACTTTAATTGGCTGTGCCATAGCTGCTGGCACGTAAGATTTTGTTGCCTTTCGTCGACATTTCATAGCAAGGCAACAGGTTTGAAATTTTTTTTCAAAATTACAATGTAGCTGCTACTTTTTATTAAATTCATTCGGCCATTTTAGATATAACCCATTATGATATAGACTGGAAAGCCGACCCCAACTGAGTTGGGAAAAGGCTCGGTGAATGATGATGTGTGTGTGTGAAAAAAAAGTAATAACTACCACAACTTCTTACCCGTGTTAGAAAAGTGACATGCTCTGAGGAATTTTCAGCATTTACAACATGACGTTAGTCAGGCAGTCGCTAGCTCTTACTTGTGTTACACCGAGTTACACGAGTGCTATGTTCACTTCAGAAGTCAGTTTGGTCTTGACATACTTTTCATTTAGCGACTAGTTGCGACATCTTTGTAGGTATTATGCGGTTTCACAAAGGAGTTGACTCACAATAATAGGTAGTATTTATTACACACGGTAAGTAACTCACTGGAGACCATGCTTCAAGCCATGGTCTCCAGCGGGAGTAGCTGGAACGCGGCCGTGTCCTTCTGCGAGCAAGTCGTGCTCGCGAAGGAGGCGGCCGAGAGGGAGAGAGAGCGTACCCTCCCCGCCGAGTTCCGTAGTCAGCGGCGAGGGCGCCACAGACTCATCTACGCCCAAGACCATCGACCTCCATGATCGGGGCCTGAGGACGGCGGGATCGCCACCCGTCGTCCTTACAGAACCAGGCTAGAAGGGTTGCGTGCTGCGGGGCCTTTGCCTCATAGCACGCAACCAGATTCACTCACTGACGCGGGATAAAACCCTACCCCAACGACGCGGGATTCTCATCCCGACCCAACCCCCGCAGAGACCACAGAGGTGGTCAAAGTCCGCCGGGCGCCACTGGAAATACGTTCTGCTACGGCAACGGACGTTAGAGCAGCCGCGGCCCTAGGCCGCGAAACTAAAAAAAAAAAAAAAAAAAGACGGTAAGTAATAGTAGACAAAAATATCATAGGAAACTCACTACGCTTAATACGAGTATAAAACCTGTATGTCATAGACCCAGTACAAGATACAAGTTACCTTAGCGCAGTGTCCATAAAGTTTACTGCTAATTGATATAACCTACCTACTCGTACCTGTGCAGGGTCGGCTTAGACTGCTTGGCAATTTACCAGGTTGCTTCCTTTGTTATTAAACTAGCCACGTATTACGCCCCATCTCTGTTACCCAATGCACAAGTATAATACCTAACAAATGATGTACCTAGGTACTGAAATAATGCGTAAGTATATATTATAGCTAAAATATTATTACGTTTGAGACGACCAGGACATTAATTGCCAGCGGCTAAGATGTAGTTGCCTTTAATCAATATTTCATCGCAAGGCAACGTGGTTTCAAAATTCTTTCAAAATTATAACAAAGTTGCTACTCTATATAAATAAACTCTTTCAGCCGTTTTGTATTATATAAAACCCATCAAAAAAACATTCTATAATACGGCAATAGGCCCCCTATTACGTGGAACCAAAAAAATACTGACAAAGAGTGGGTGTGTAATGCACCTTTGTCTACGCCTTCGGGGATATTGGCGTGATATATGTATGAGGGTGGATTGAAAAGTAGTCGGCCTAACACTGATCCATTTAGTTCTAAAAATCAAATCTACCCACATTATTTAGTTCAGTTCAGACCTGTTAATGGTGTGAAGTTTGAAACGTGTGCGATAATTAGTTTTAATTTTATACATTTATTAACAAAACAATCTCACATCATTTTCGCAATTGGAGCAAATCGAGCAGCGTGCAGTCATTAAGTACCTTCATAAGAAGGGGCTGTCATCAAAAGCCATCCATGATGATATGGTCAGTACATTAGGGGATTGCGCCTTTCATATTCAGCATTCAAGCGTGGTAGAGAGAGTGTGAAAGACGAACCCCGCTCTGGAAGGCCTTCGACGTCCACTACTGACGAAAATGCTGAAAAAATACTCCACTTAATTATAGGAGACCGCAGATTGAAAATTAGAGAGATAGCCGAGATTATAGGCATCTCTTATGAACGTACTCAAAACATAATAGTCAACGTGTTGGGTTTCCACAAGGTGTCTGCGAGGTGGGTTCCGCGACTGCTTTCAGTTGAGAAAAAAAGGGTGCGATTGACTATTTGGACTGTTTGGAGTTATTTGAAGCTGATGAATGTGATTTTTTGAATCGTTTTGTTACTATGGACGAAACATCATTACTGTACACCGGAAACAAAACAACCCCCCAAAAAGGCTAAGTCGATTTTGTCGGCAAGTAAGGTGATGGCTTCAGTATTCTGGGACTCGAAGGGTGTGATTATGGTTGATTATCTTGAAAGGGGTCAGACTATAAACTCTGATTATTACTGCACCTTACTACGTCGTTTACGAGAGGAAATAAAAGAAAAACGTCCAGGAATGAACAGAAGAAAAGTCCTGTTCCATCAAGGTAACGCTCGTGTTCACACGTATGTCCAATCAATGGCAGAAATTTACAACTGTGGCTTTGAACTGTTACCGCATCCACCTTATTTACCTGATCTGGCACCGTCAGACTTTTTTCTGTTCCCTAAACTAAAAAAGCACATGGGAGGTCAAAGATTTTTGACAAATGACGAGGTCAAAGCAGCAGTACTTAGTTGCATATTTTGACTCTAAGGAAAAATATTTTTTTTTCAACGGGCTAAATGCTTGGAAGGGAAGATGGCAAAAGTGCATTGAACAATGATGGTGATTACGTTGAAAAATAAAACTATATTTCATTTATTATGTATTTATTTTCTTGGTTAAGCCGATTACTTTTCAATCCACCCTAGTACATATGTATTATTAAGTTGTAGCATGTAGCTGATGTCCAAGGGCTTTCCTGCGTAAATAGTTTTGAACTTCAATACGGTCCCTAAACTTCGTCCAAATAGGTATTTCTTCACGAAATTACGTGACCAGTTCGGCCGTTTTTGATTTTACGCATGTTTAACTCCAGTACATGTAACAGACAATACAAACTGGGGACCCTGGGGTAAGTTGTATTTTCTGTGGTATCGTACCTACATGTACAGAGAGACGTTCCCTACAACCACATTTTCCAGTCTAAGTTCATAAGGAGACATGTACATGGGGCACACTAAAAGTTTTGCACTTCTAGCTAATCGGAACTATTTGAATTTCGAATGTTATATTTTTTTAAACGTTGCAACCATCTTAGTAATAAAAAAAAACATTTGGCGGTAAATCATTTTTGTCAATTGTTTTTTATCACACATCAAAGTTACGTATGCAATGAAAATGGAATTAAGTCGTAAAGATTTTAGAGCGATGATTTTTTATGATTTTAAAAGTTCTCTCTTTCCGCAAGACTGTGCCGCTCGTCTTCAAAATGCTTTTGGGAGAGAAGCACCGTGTTTGAGCACCATGAGGCGATAGTTTGCTGAATTTGAAAGAGGTCGAGTTTCTTTACATGACGAATTTCGTGAAGGGCGGCCTTCAACTGCCGTCAACGAAAATAATGTGGCTACTGTTAAGCGGTTAATTGAAGAAAACTCGCGGATTACCTATGAGACAATTCGAGGACTATTGGGGATTGGTATGAGTCAAATCCAGAAAATTTTACACGAAGAATTGAAAGTTCAGAAACTTTGTTGTCGTTGGATCCCTCCTGGAACTGACAGCGTAGCAGAAGCGGGCTCGCGTGGAATGGTGCTCACAGATCCTACTCAAGTACGACCACGGACATTCTAATGCTGTTTATGACATTGTTACAGGAGATGAAAAGTGGATTTATTGTTTTGAACCCGAAAAAAAACAGCAATCTTGTGAATGGGTGTTTGAAAAAATAAAATAAAATAAAATAAAATAACGTTTATTATCTTTGAAATTTTCAGAAAATTATTTAGATTCGTCAGAAGTTGGTGTGACTCTACCGAGGGTTCCAAAATGCAACGAGACTGAGAAGAGCCCTCAAGAAACTCAGCTCGGCTTTTTTCAAAATATTTCATCTTAAATCTAATACAGAGTTATTTAGAAAGGAGCAATTCGTTACGTTGTTACAACCAGGCCGCCTTGTCATCTAAGAAATCATTAATACTATAATAAGCTTTATGGCACAATTTACTTTTTATTAGTTTTTTAAATTTATTGACAGATAAATTTGCTATTTCGGTTGGCAATGTATTGTACATTCGAATAAAGTTCCCCGCAAAAGAATTACTCACTTTATGAACAGCCAGTTTATCCTTATTTCTTAAGTTTAGATTATGATTATCACTATTTTTCACAAATCTACTTTTGTTCTTGTGGGTATACAATAAAATTTCATAAATATACTGTGAATACACTGTAAGGATGTTAATATGCTTAAACTTATCTCTTAATGACTCCCGAGACCCCATTCCATAGATAGTCCGGATAGCCCTCTTCTGCAACACAAAGATGCATTCAATATCGGCAGCGTTACCCCACAGTAGTATGCCATATGTCATGATACTGTGGAAGTAGCTGAAGTAGACAAGACGCGCCGTTTTAATGTCTGTAAGTTGTCGGATCTTTTTGACAGCATAGGCTGCTGAACTAAGCCTGGCCGAAATTTTCCCGATATGAGGCCCCCATTGCAATTTGGAGTCTAACGTTATGCCCAGGAAGACAGTGTCATCGACCAATTCTATTATATCATCCCTAACCTTAACACTGGTTTTAACAAGTCTTACATTAGGTAAGGTGAATCTTACACATTTAGTTTTATTTTCATTTAATAATAAATTATTAGCACAAAACCAGTGGACTATCCTAGAGAGGGCAATGTTTACATCGTCAAGTTCGCGCTGTCCACGTTTAACTTTAAATATTAAAGAAGTGTCATCAGCAAACAAAACTACCTCGTGGTCGTCTCTTATGAGGTGAGGGAGATCATTAATATATACTAGAAAAAGAAAAGGTCCCAAAATTGAACCCTGCGGTACCCCCATTGCTACAGGAGAACCAGGTGCCTGTTTACCATTGATCACTACTTTCTGGACCCTATCACTTAAGTAAGAATTGACGAAATTCAAGGCCGTCCCACGGATTCCGTAATGATCAAGTTTCTTAATTAAAGTCTGGTGCTGAACGCAATCGAAGGCCTTAGATAAGTCACAGAATACACCATAAGCATCATATGACTCATCCCAGGCCCTGTATATACACTCTAATAAATTAATTCCGGCATCAGTGGTGGACCGACCACGAGTGAAACCGAATTGTTTTGTATGTAATAGTTTATTAACGTTAAAGTGATTTTGCATTTGATTAAGCATAATTTTTTCAAAAATTTTACTAAATGTAGGTAGTACAGAAATGGGACGGAAATTGGACGGATCTGAAGTACTACCCGATTTAAACAGGGGAATTAATTTACTAGATTTCATTAAATCAGGGAACACACCACTATCAACACAATTATTAAATATTATTACTAGTTCAGGAGCAACCATTTCAATAAAAGAATTTACTAAATACACAGAGATGCCCCAGAGGTCAGCTGTTTTCTTGATATTTAAAGATTTAAAAGTTTTTAAGATAGTGTTTATGTTAACTTTACTGAATTTAAATATAACGTTACAACAAGGAACGTTTGCTTTTAACAAAGATTCTGCAATGGGGGTTGAAGAGCCTAGGGTTTTTGTCAAATCTACAGGAATTCGAGAGAAAAAATTTTCAAATTCGTTAGCGACCTCGAAGTCTGATGTAGTTATTTTACCATTTATATTAAGTTTAAAATGATTATCATTTAATTTTTGTTGACCTCTTTCCGCGTTTATAATTTTCCAAGTAGATTTAACTTTGTCTGCACTATTGAGAATTTTATCACTTATATATTTTGATTTAGCTGCTAAACAATCTGCTTTAAACTTTTTTGAATAAGTTTTAACATAATCTAGAAATTCAACTGATCTATTAAGCTGTCTTTCTGAGTATAGTTCATAAAGTTTTTGTCTACTTTTGTGTATACCCTCAGTGGCCCATTCACTGAAAGTAGGACTATCACTAATCATGACCTCCTTAGACTTGAATATGGAGTTGAACTCGTTGTAAAAAGAATCAAAAAATAATTTATACATTACATTTGGATCTAAGCCAGTGTCTAAGAATGGAATTTTATTGCAAAGTCCAACCCTCATACGTTCCAAGCGGTCACCAGTTATTGGTCTACATAATATTTTACGTTTTATAACTTTTTCTTTAGTGATTTTAAAAGATGCTATTTGCCCACAATGGTCTGAATCTAGCTTTTTTATAATACTTTTACTTTCTGGCAACATATCGCTGTATATATTATCCAGGCAAGTGGCTATTGTATTACAATATCTAGTAGGCTCCAAAAATAAGTTTGTAAGATTGTGTGATTTAAATAAATTTAAAATATTATAACTCATAGGCGTATTAACAAGTAAATCGACATTAAAATCACCACATACTATTAGGTACTTATTAGTTTTACCAAGTTTATATAGAACTTTGTCAATAAGTTCCTCAAATTCGCAAAAGGGTGAGGTTCCAGGTTTATACACGCATACTACTATGAATTGCTCCATTTCCACGCACGACAGTTCGACTTTACACTCTAGAGAAAGAGACACAATATCTTTCCGTTCTTTAAATTTAAGTTGTTTATTTAATAAAATCAAAGATCCCCCCCGTACTGTGGTCACCCTGCAGAATGCACTACCAACCCGGTGATTACTGAAATTGAACATGAGCTCATACGACTTACGCATATGTTCTGTAATACAAATAATAATAATAATAAAAAATACAAATAAAATGAGAACAAGCCAACAAAAGTTAGGCAGGCGAGAAACGTTGGTATAAAAATGATCGCGTTTCTTTTCTCAGCTACGGGTCCCATCTGTACAATTCCACTTGAAGATCAAAAGAGTGTTAATGCCGAATTGTACTCTACCATTTGTTTACCCAGGGTGTTAGAAAAAGTTCGCGAAAGACGACCCAAAAGCCGCGTTCTCCTACATCATGACAACGCTTTTTCACACACGGCCAACAAAACAAAGTCATTTTTAGCTTCCGAAAAAGTACAAATCGTCACCCATCCTGCGCATAGCCCCGACCTAGCACCCTGTGATTTCTGTATTTTCCCCAAAATCAAAGATTTGATGAGAGGTTTCACTTTTACCTACTCCGAAGAGGCAGTGATAGCGTTCAATCAGCACGTAGAAAACATGCCTTCAGATCTGTGGTCCTCCTGTTTTAAAAAATGGTTCGATCGCATGAAAAAATGTTAAAAATGTAAAGGAGAGTATTTTGAAAAGCAATAAACATAATATTTTGGTTTTAACATGTTGTTTTTTTAAGATACGCAAAACTTATAGTGTGACCTACGTATTAAACTATTCCGAAAAGTGACTTCACTCTGAGGGGCATTGCGTATTGCTAGTTTTTATCATACAACAATGAATGTGTCAGGAATAATTAAGTAGGTAAGTAGGTATATAATATTAACCAATGACTCCTATGAGATTGAGTATAATTATACGTATTGACTCTTAAATACGTAGAAATTAAAGGTACCTATCTTATTAATAATGTTTGGAAGTTGTGTAAACTCTGTGTGGAAGTAATTTTGAAGTTTCACATTAAATGGCTTTAGGCGAATTTACCTCTAACATCTTAAGTCAGTAACACGACAAATCACACACACACACACACACACACATATCACGCCTATATCCTCGAAGGGGTAGGCAGAGGCGCATTACACACCCACAATTTGCCAGTATTTTTGCCACGACAAACCAACATTTCAATAATACCTATAGAGAATAATTTTGAAGTAAAAAATATGCGGTGCAATTTTAATTAAACTGTTCTACCTATTTGGAAGCTGCTTTTATGCAACAAGGCGTTGTTTGTTGACTATTTTTCTTCATTTTCAACGCCTACAGATTTTTCATAGTTCATGTTCTGTTATGTAAAACGCACATATCAGAAAGACAGACAACATAAATCACTATTATTTTATTTATTTCATGTAATGAAAACTCTTTACGGTTTAAAATTTGATATACTAGTATTTTTGGTGCCGTGACGTTATTGACGTGTAACTCGGAAGAAATCAAAACAGCAAGGGCTATTTGTCAAAATTGTCTTGATGGTGTTAGAGCGAAGCGAGCGCCATCCCAAGTCTCTGGTGTTAACTATGTACTTACCTAGCCAATCTATTAACTCAATCAAACCTACATTCGGTTGATACCCAGGACTGTGCAAACCCCAGATTAATTACTTCGATTCAACCGATAAGAGAATTATCAATGTCTTGTCTCTATTATTGTTTGTCGTTCCTAGTCAACAAAGGAATATAGGTAAAACTTCTCGGTAAATCACAATCCCAATACCTAGCCATACCCAACAGTCTGAAATAGTCGTAAGCTAAATTGTAAAAGAAAAAGTGTTAAGTTGATATTTCGGAAATTTAAACCTACTCCAGCTATTTTCTTAACAAGCCTTCATGTAGGTAGCATATACTAGATGACTAGATACCGAATCTACAATTACAATTCAATATAAGCGATATTGATTTTTCCCTGTGGGGTGTCTAGGATCATTGGTATTCAAAAAACGTTGCCAACACAACTGCGTGCTCAGATCCAAGCACAAAGCTTCGCATTCACTAGACCCTTTGACTTAATAAAGTTCATTGATGGCATCGCTGTCGATAGCCTGTCATATAAAACGTAATGTAAGTAGGTAGGTACCTACATAATTATATAATCTTACCCCGTTCCCCGTACATAAAAGCCAATTTTACAGTTCCCTACATAAAATCTAACAAAATAAAAGTAAATACTAGCCTTTTTCAAATTTGAGAGCTTTAATAGCTTTTGTTGATCTTATTCAAAAGTTTTAACTATATTTTTATGAGATTGTTTTTTATAATTGAGATTTTAAGAGCATAGTGTATTTCATATCATTGCTATTACAATTTATGTAGGCACTGGTATCTAATATTTTAGAGGTTAGTAGGTACGTTCACACAGTAAAAGCTTATGATGAAACTAATTACTTAAGAAATTAAAATCGACGCCACGAGGAGTGGTTTTATCACTTCTAGAATGGACGTCTAAACCTACTGGATACATTTAAATTTGTTTGCACTGAGGCGCTTGAGGATTGTCGACGAAACAATTCCAAAATTAGGTAGGTAACCTAATACCGAATCTCTCAAACATGTGGAGTTCTCTTAAACACGTATTACCTACTCAGAGAATAAAATTACTTCAGGTTTCATTGAGACAGACGACTTGTTCAAGTTATTCTTCACACCCGACTGTCTTTTTTCGCACACCACCTCCGACTTCCGAGATATTCATCCGCACTCTCTGAGACCGGAACCCGGAACGAATGCGAAATAAAAGTTTGTACTTACTGAATGAACGCCCCCGTACGCACACTTAGGTGCTTTCTTACTGAAATGTTCTGCCTTCCTCGGTCTTTCCAATTTACTACAATATGAGAATCTTTAAAATACTTCAAAACTTTAATAGAATTAGATTCGGGAAGCTTTGTGTTACTCAACACAAACCCATAAAGAGCTTTTATTGAAAGCACATCGATAGACCATATTTATCTTAAATTAACATAGGTATAGCTATTCATATTATAACGCCTACGTTATCGAGGAGTTAAGCAGACATAAATACACTTAGATACAAAACAATGGTAAGTAAAAATTTTTTTCAAGAAAAAACTTTTTAGCATTAATTACTTTTAATTATTAAGTCTCAGAGAGAACAGCTGTTCTCTCTGAGACAGTCTTGATAATGCCTCGTTTAGAGGCGAAACAATTGTCGACGTTTTGTTGTCCTTTTGATTCTGCGAAAAATTAATGCTATTAATTAATGCTAAAAAGTTTTTTCTTGAAAAAAATTTTTACTTACCATTGTTTTGTCATGGATTTTCGCCAAGTAACGCCTGTTTCTATCCAACACTTAGATACATTTTGCCAGTAGGTAGTTCCCCGTATTAAATCGGGCAAGCCTATGCAAAGTATAGTAGTAGGTATAGTATTAAGTATGTACCTACTTATAAAATAAATTGGTGTAACATCTCACACACACAAAAAAAATGTTTACTTTATTGTAAATATACACCGTGTTATGTGACTTATCTGATATGGTAAGACGCTTATAAGATTTTAGGTACGTCTCGTATCCTTGTAAAAATTTAAATTGGATCGTCTTTATTCAAAAAAAACATAAAACTTTGTCGAAAAAAGCAAGAAGCCGTAGGAAACCATATCCTGTTCAATTAAAAGTCAGATAAAAGTGAACTTTAATACAAGTAAGGAGTCATCCAGTTTTCAAAGAACGTCTTGTCATTGAAGTATTTACGGAACTGCCCCGCCGAGTGCCGGATGTGTTTGTGTATTGTTGAATATGTACAGAGCAACCCATTATGTGTATTATGCATATTATAATGCACAAGGTGTTGTGCACTGTTTAGATATTAATACACTTAATATTTTAGACAAACATAAGTATAGTGAATAATGGTGATGATGACTTTATACACCTATGTTGGGAAACCAAGATATAATTTACCAACCGTATGGTCAAATGGACCTTTAGCCATATCAATGTTAGTATTTAAGAACGAATGTGGTGGCAACACTACCAAAAATATGTAACAGTTTATCTCTTCTCTCGTGTACGTGGTTCAATACAGACGTTGTGAAAGTTGTACGCTGTCGTTTCATCTGGATCAGTCCCTATTTAGACCAAAATACAGTCCACTACCTACTCCATCTGGGCAAAGAAAGTGCGTAGAGGCATGTTTTCCATTCCTTTTTCATACAACCAGGACCTACCTGCTTATATTTTCTGATAGTGTGTTACCATCATCAGCCCACTTGAGTCTACTGAACATATACCTCTCACATGAGGTGTGTAAAATCAAATGACTCGGTAATATATTTTTGTATTTTTAAAGCAATGAGTTTTCTTAAACTATTCTTAAAATATTAAGAAAGAAATTATTAATAGATCATTTTTGTGATATATTTATAATAACTTTCTTAATAAGACTCGGTAGGTAATAGTTCGAGAGTTGCTAAGTTAGTAAGTAACCTACTTTTATTTAGCTAGAGTGAACAGCGATGACTATCGTGACTCTTGTGATCTAAGTACTCTACTTCTCTAATGAAAATATTTACACATACACATATCACACCCATATCCCCGAAGGGGTAGGCAGAGGTGCATTATACACCCACAATTTGCTAGTATTTTTAGTCCCACGTAATAGGGGGCAAGCCTATTGCCGTCACCGGGCACGTTTACAATAGGTTATGTCCAAATGGCCGAATGAATTTAATAAAAAGTAGCAGCTATATAGTAATTTTGAAAAAAAATTTAAACCCGTTGCCTTGCGAGGAAATGTTGATGAAAGGCAACAAAATCTTACGTGCCAGCCGCTATGGCACAGCCAATTAAAGTACTGGGCGTCCCGGACTAATTGTAATTAGTAATAAATATTCCAAAACCCTCACTACTTCCTCGTACTGTTCAGGTATACCTAGGTACTTTACTTACTTATAGGTACCTATGTAACACGTTATACAGCACTTTCCAAAAGTATCTGCACGCGCTCAAGCAATTTGCAGAGCTTATAGTTGTAGCAGAAAAAACGGCACGATTAGTTTATTTTAGCTACTTTCATAGCGTTATGTCATATGGTCTGCTGCTGTGGGGCTCAGCTGCCGATATTGAGACAATATTCATATTACAGAAACGAGCTATACGAGCAATCTATAGACTCGGACCCCGTGACTCGCTGAAAGAATTATTTAAAGAAATTAATATTTTAACAGTTGCTTCTCAATATGTTTACGACAACATCTTATATGTACGGAAGAACATAGATTTATTCAAAAAAAATTCCGATAACCATAATTTTAATACAAGAAATAAAAATAAATTGGCAATGACAAAAATTAGACTTCATAAAGTTGGTAATTCGTTTGTTGGCAAATGTATAAAAATTTATAATAAAATTCCTCAGGATTTGGTTGACATGCCTCTTAATAAGTTTAAAATAGTAGTTAAAAAATGTTTGATGATGAAAGGCTACTATAATGTAGACGAATATCTTAATGATAAAAATGCATGGTCACCCTAATCTTCTGTTGTTGGCCACTCGTATAATACAATAGAAAATAATTGTTACAATGTAAACAAAACAATATTAAAAAAGAAAATGGATAATCTACCTGAGTTTCTTGCTGGTCTCTTCTCAGGAGAACCAAATTACCGAACCAGCGAAAGAATCATTTTCTAATGGTTATTTATGTACTTACTTAATTTAGTATTTTTATAATATTACTTGACAAAATTGTAAAATTTTGACATTCATATGTGCTCTTTATGTGCCTAAACTGAATAAATGAAATTGATTCTTTGATTCTTCTTGAGTTTTTTCTGTGCAGACTGCTAACCAACAAAAATATTCGAACTACATGATTTAGAGCTAAGCACATACCTACCCCGAAAATTACCGACCGCATAGTGAACGGTACGTATTTACCAATTTATTCTTCTTCCTAAATATCCGGACACTCCCATCTAATCCCAGTCTATAAATAATTATGAAGAAATGTGTTACACCAGAACATTTTACCTAAAATCTTTGGATCTACCGAGACACCTCAAAAAACTATCAACATTCAAAGATCTTCGTATAAACACAGTAACCAACACATTTACAAATTATCGCAGACTACTTCATTCATAGAAATACTCTTCATTAGAAGTGTTAAGGTCTATTGTACTCGTATCAAACAACAAGGTGATTTATGTTTCTTTGACCAAACAATAGTGTAACTGCTCTTAATATCCATTATTATAAGTAGTAAACCAATATATGTATCTATTTGTACCTACTATTTTTGTTATAAAAAGGTAAATTTTTCCTTACAAATTAAGAGTGGCGTGTCTCGAGTAGGTAGGTATAGGACACTTCTGGCATTGTTTTCGGAATACTTAAGTGAAATTAGCTACCCGTGTTTGTTGTTTGTGAGTAGTTAAAGTACCTACCCATTTGTTTGCGGTTCTGCCTAATTATAAAAACCGGCCAAGTGCGAGTCGGACTCGCGCAGGGTTCCGTAGCTTATCTATAAAAATGGCATCCCTAAATATGTAGTGATTTTATTCTGTGGCAACGGAAAAACATCATGTGTCAAAATTTCAACTTTCTTACTATCACTTCATGAGATACAGCCCACAACAGACAGCGAAGTTTCAGTAATAGGGTTTCCAATTTTCCCTTTGGGTACGGTACACTAAAATTCGAAAATGATTTATGTCCTAAGCAAAATGTTCGCGATAACAAGCCACGTGTTGTCGTTAGGTGTGAAAACACCGTAGGTAGACCTATTTATTCGTAAGTTCAAATAGGTATAGACCGCTGGAGAGAAAAATCGTTGTAGCTCTAAGCCATTTCATCGTGAAAAATCGGGATGGCAACGACCAAAAAGTCAATTGTGCGGGGCACCCCGCATAGTGTGCACAATAGAGTACTAAATTGGACCTGAAGTTTCCCAGATCAGTTAGGTACCTACCGACCTAGTTGCTTGTACGCTAAATGTAAGAAAGTAGGTAGCTAGCTATAGCTACCTACCGATATTATTCCTGAACATTATGAATTAAAGCTCTTTCGTCTATTAAGTAATTTTTGTCTTTGGAAGGAAATACACATTCGGAAGATACAATAGAGAAACTCGCCAAGGCTCGTTTCTTTAAAACCTATTCGTGTTCGTCAACTAACCTACATACTAATAAACACCTACTATAAATGACCGGTGAAACTGTGAATATCTACTGAATGAGTTATGTACCTACCTAATGTTCATTTATTACTTCTATATACCTACTCGTAAAACCCACCTTCACCTATATCGGTATGGCAAACCCAAAATTACTCCACTTGAATCTTGTGACTTCCAAGAAATGCCTGTCTGTTCTCCCGTAAAAGAATTTGTGAATGAATGGAGATTGCGTATGCGTAGGTAGGTAACTAAGATGGCGACGCTCAGGTAGGCAAATACCTTGTTTACAATAGTACGTACCTACTTACTTACCTAAAAACGCTCTACATAGAATCGCGAAATATTTTTTTGTGATCTGATAATCAGTGATCCGTAGGTATTATAATTGTGAAGAAATTATTACTAACATACAAGGAAAAATGCTAGCTTGTACATTGAGGTATAATGTACTACGTACTAGAGACGACGCCTCAACTAAATTGATTGTAACCATTGAGTTATTATTACTACGTATAGAGAAGCTATCCTGAACAAAACAAGCAAGGCGCCCTTCACTATCGCAGTGAAGGCATAAGACGACTTCTTACTATTATGTGATATCACATGTCTGCACTACTGGGTTACTAGCTTTATTATTTGACAGATATTCTCGTACAAAACATTTTTTGAAAGATATATGTACCTTATTATGTATTAAGGAAAATTTTCAGTGTATCTTGTGTAGTTTTTCTGTAAATGAGGCTCAAACTTATGAAATTTTAGAAAAAGTAAATTTTTGAATCTTGACTGAGAGAAAACCATACCATAACCATGAGAGAAAATGGAGTCAAGATTCAGAAAATATAAAGTTTTTTATCTACGTAATTTTTTAAAATACTTAAAATCAATATCAAAGTTGAAAATTTTACAATGGACTTACACTGGAACTTTTTTTAAATGTCGTAATGTTGCAAAATATTTTAATATTTTTGTTTATTTATTTTATGAAATTTATTGAAATATTCTCACTCGCCTAAAATTTTGCGACATTAAAATATTTTATAGAATTTTTTACCCATACATTTTCTATGGGAATTTCAGAAACTTTAGGTCCATGGATCTCAGGAACCACTTGACCCCCGATCGAAATTATTTCGGCTATGGTGTTTATTCTGTACCAAAATTCTATGTGCCAAATCATAACTTTCTAGCACTTGTAGTTCTCGAGTTGAAAAGTGCGGACAGACGGACAGGACCGGACTATAAGACTTCTCTTACATAGTATACTTGTCAGTATAGTAAAAAGTCTAAAACGAACACCTTTTGCCACGAGTTACAACTAAAGTTCGCTGCAGCAATCAATTTAGTTGAGGCGTCTTCTCTAGTACGTAGTACATTATACCTCAATGATTGTAACACGAGTTAGAGTGCGCGCGCTCTAACTCACTTAGTCTGTCCCGAGCGCTTTCCGGAACGTGACACATTTGAGTATTTTGAGTGCGAAGTTTTTCTTTTAAATATGCCTACGTGTGCATTGAGATACTGTTCTAACAAGTCTAGAAACATAAGTAAACATTAAGGAGTGACCTTTCACCAGTAAGTACAATTAACATTGTCTTTAATGCATGCTTTATTTAATTATATTTTAAATTGTTACTTGTGACGACGCGTCACAGAGCGGCGACGACCATTTTTAGCAAAATGTCAAAGAGTAAAACATTTTGTGCGCGCAGAGATGACACTATCGACGTATATTTTTTTTACTAAGATTTATTCGTTGCATCACTAATAATATTTTTAATAATGTTAATATTTTTTATTTTTATTTGGATTTAAAGGTGTTATAAATATAGGTGATAGTAAATAAATATTTTATTTGATTTGATTTCTTTTAATTATCTCTATATATTTAATACGATAATTTGTCTGTCCGTCCGTCGCGTTTTTCAATTATAATTAATAATACATACATTTGCATGAAATATTAAAATATTCTTTTTTTTTTTTTATATTTGAGGCGATACAAAGTTCGCCGTGATAACTAGTATAAATAAATGCCACTCGACGATATCAACATTGTGTAATGCTACACCTAATAATAAAATTTCATTAATCATTTAGGTATAATACTTAATGTCTGTTCTGAGTTCGGCAGATTACTTATTCTATATAAGCTTTCGCTATTAATAGAACTTTGAACAACCAATAGACGCTCGGGAAAACTGTCGCAAAAAGCAATGCAGCGCTGCGTTGTGGCTGCGTGCACGCTGTGTGTTTATTATTTTATTAGTTTGTCAAAGTTAATCAGACGGTCAAATAATTGCTGCAGCGCTGCAGCGCTGTTTAGTTTTAACTTTTAACAAAACGGAGCACAGATTTAGTTCACGATGGCTTCTCTAGTACGTAGTACATTATACCTCAATGAGCTTGTATTACATTTTATTTTATTATTTTAGGATTACCAACGCACAGATTATGGCTTTAAAATTCATCACTAGACTAGACTGAGTAGACTAGAAGCGTTGCGTGTTGCGGGGCCTTTGCCAATTGTCCCCACAGCATGCAACCAGATTCATTCACCGACGCCGGATAAAACCCAACCCAACGACGCGGGATTTTCATCCCGACCAATCCCCCGAACAGGACACACGAGTGGCCAAAGTCCGCCGGGTGCCACTGGAAACACTTCTGGTGTCACCCACCAGAGACGCCCGCAGCAATGGACAAGGGAGCGGCGGCGGTCTGGCGGAATTAAAAAAAAAAGACTGACGACTCTCATCAACTCATCATCATAGATGAAGGTACAATAACAGTTAAGAATAGAATGGACATTCCTTAAAAAAATAATAAGTCGCTTGTTATTTCATGTGCAAAACTGATAGGCGCTTGCATTTCATTTAACTTTAACTTCTACTTTACAATCATGCTTTATGGTAATATTTATGTACCTTATTTGCCCTTTCACCTAAGTTGTTATTCTAAACGTGCATTGTAATTTATACATAAGTGTCGAGTTTAGATTGGTAATATTTTTTTTGTATTTGAAAAAGATTTTAACCTTTTGCTGGTTACAGAGTTATTCTGCGGCTTACTTAAGGTATGTTGGTTGGTTAGCAGGTGTTATATTTGTGTGATAGAACCAAATGTACCGAAATTGAACGAGTTTTTATACTAATAATCAGTTCTTATAAAGTTATGATGGCTAGCAGTAACTAGTAGGCTAGTAGTAACTAGTAGGCTAATAAATTATTTAGTTGTACCTTTAAAAGTTGTTACCAGACGACCATCATAATTATAGTGTCATTCACCTGTGAGTCTAATTGTCTATTTCAATTAAAAACAATTCCCGCCACAAAATTTCCAACAATTCGGCTGACCTTGATAAGGTCATTTACTTATAGGTACTTCAGATTAACGTTGATAGCAGTAATGAGTTAATGTAACCATTTGTATCCATGAGGGGATGGGTCAGAGTTTTATAGCAGTATTCGCGAAACTCATAATGGCCAACTTACTAACTTTAACGATTATTTTGATTAAATACTTAAGTTTAAGACACGTTTCTCTACTTAAAACATATATTTGCAAGTTTTAAGATGGAACGAGAGGTGTTATTGCTATTTGTTTTTTACTTATCCTCTATAAAAATCTAATTCCTCTGAAATCTAATTACCAGAAAGAGAAAAACTGGAGAAAAAACATTCTAATTAAATCAATTCACTTACAAAAACGAAAAACACTTTTTTTATATTTTAACTGTGCAGTAGCTTTGCAATTATCACTTATTCAAAATAGCCATAAAACGTTTAATGGCATCAATAACTGTATTTCAAGTGAAGCCCTTAAAACCTTTTTGCCGATACTTTTGTAGGCGGTGTAAAATCGGTTTGTTTACGTTCTTGAGATATATGGGATGGGTCAGGTACTAATAAACAGACCGGGAGAGTCTAAATGGGTTAAACAAAGATGATTCTTGTGCAAATATGTTAAATACAGGTGTTATTATTAATGACTTATTTGTTAACGAAAAAAAAATCTTACTTTGGAGTTAAGTATAGGTTTGAAAGTGAACCAAATAGTATTTTAATCTTATGTAAACAATAATTATTTAACCTGTCTGATAGCTCTTAATACAATAACGTACATTTTATACTGATTTTGCAGTTCAGTACCCGGACTGCAGAGATATAATGTAACCTCGGTCCTGGCTGCTGTAATTTAGGTATTGTAATTAGAATTTTTATTTACAATAAGAATTACAAAATACATAATTATATACTAAAAATATTTACATTGCAAAATATCGTTTAAAAAATCTTCCGCGTCATTGCCGACTGGCTGTGTTGCCACGTTGGATTTTTTTTTTTTTATATTGGGTTCGTCAAATTGACGCCGCCCGCCTGGTGGTAAGTCTAGCGATTGTGGGCCACTCTCACAGCGCACAATACTATAGAGAGTGGCCCTCAACTTGACGACCTACTGATGTGCCTCTTCACGCTCCGCTTAAAGAACCCAGGATTATATGTGGGAGGAAACACGTGCACAGGCAGGGCGTTCCAGGCCACTATCGTTCGGCAGAGAAACGAACGTTTAAAACGTTCGGTTCTCGCGAACATGCTATCCACTGTGTGGGGTGGCATCTCTGCCCAGCACGCGTTGTTCGGGATCGGAAGGAAGAGGGTGGGATCAGATTGAAGAGCTCTTCAGAACACTCGCCGTGGTAAATACGGTAGAATGCGGCCAAGGAAGCTATTGTTCGGCGCTGAGCTAGCGGCTCAATGCTTCCCGTTACCTCCGGACAATCTATAATACGGATAGCCCGTCGCTGCATAGCGTCGAGAGCGTCCAGCAAATACTTCGCGGAGCCGTCCCAGAGGTGAGAGCAGTATTCGACGCAGGGTCTAATCTGCGTCTTGTACAGCAGACACCTCTGGTGCGGTGTAAAGAATCGTTATACGTTATTCAGTATTCCTAGTTTCCGCGAAGCTAGCCCTATACATCTTTCGATGTAGTTTTTATTATTGAGCTCTCGACGAACGTCTATGCCAAGGATGTCAAGGTTGTCCTTCATTGGTAATAATGC